>JAHWFO010028860.1:536415-569533 GCA_023313115.1 Rhysida immarginata | reverse complement strand
TTGAATCGTTTTCTAACAGTGAAATTAATATTCTAACCCTTCAGAACAATAATTAACCAGTCACATATATTTTCATTCATAAATTATTATGAAATTCACTTGTTAAAGCTATTGTCGGCGATTTCATTCCTTCTGCTGGCCGACTCTACTCCAAGGTCGAATCTCATTGGCTACGCTCCAAGGTGTTGTGATGTCATAGAATGCTCTATAGCGCTGTTGTAATAAAAGTTGTACTCTGATTACTGCTGATGTAATAAAAGTTATACTCGCTCATTAAAATCAAATTACTATAATTATTTACACATTTCATTAATAAATTTATAAAAGTTTCATTAAATATATTAAAATAATTTAGAAGGTTATATAAATAATGGAACTGGTATCTGAATTGCTATTTAAGATACTGTGGGATGCTAAAACGAAGTAGTTCGATCTTTTTGTAGACCCTAGAAGTTTGCGGCCTAAAGTGAATTGCGGCCTTTAAAGGGTTATTTTTTTTTCCACCGTCAAATTTGCGGCTGCAGCCTAAAGTGAATGCAGCCAATATTCGAAAAAATACGGTATATGATTTTTTGAAAACTAAAAGCCATTAAAATAAGAATTAAAGATTTTCAATTTATCAAATATTTGTTAAATTACAGATATTCATGCATCTTTTTGTTCGTTGCTGTTTGGGATGGTGTGAGTCAATTAAATATGTTTAAAATTAACTCCTTTGCCCATATTCATTATAATGTATGGGAATTTTAGTGGCTAAAATGAACGTCAAATTGCGATAGCATTTGAAATCGAAACCATCGAAAGGCCAATGTATATGGTAATAAAATACTACCATATATATTTAAAATAAACTTAACAAACAATATAAAATGTATTTAGTGAATAATTAATATCGATTAAGTTCTCCTTTATTCACAAACTAAAACCGAAAACAACGATTTTTCCCACTCTAAATCGCTCTGCCATTTTGATTTCTAAACGACCGCCGAGGACCACGGAATGACCCAGCTCCAGACCAGGGTCTCGTGCGGTCGCCCGTGGGCGCCCTTGGTCGAGAGTAGGGCATTTTTGAGATGCTTTCATTTCGACCATGCGCGCCTCGTGGAGACTTCTAAGACTGGTAAAGATCTCATCCCCTGCCCTTTATCGAGCGGGTAAAGTGAAAGGTATGGCTAGCTAATATAGACAAAAACAGAAAAACTCATTAGAAACCTTTCACTTTACCCACTCGATAAAGGGCAGGGGATGAGATTTTTTCACCAGGTTTTTTGCTAAACTCACATTTTACATGATGCTCTACAACTTTCTAAATAACACATGGGGTCTAACCCCTACCCCTACAAAATTAAAATTTTTAAAATTTACCCCTTCACCCCCAGGGTTGCGAAATATTTTTATTCTGAATTAGGGGACATTAAAACCAAATAATCAATATTCATTTTCCCCCAATCTGTTCCCCTTGAGTCGTTATTTGGACCTAAAGACGGGATACCAATTATGAAACACCCTGTATAAAAAAATTTCGCTTTATGTGGCCACACTCCGATTAATATGGCCACTTTTTTCAGAGGTAATTCACGAATTCTACTTTTTCATCTCATATCATCTTACTCTGGATAAATGAACACTCCGCTTATAATATCCACATTTCATTTCCCTCTAAGCCAATGGGCACCGCTGTCCAAAATTACAGATTGTACTGATTGCTCAATTACATGAAAGCTGCAAGTGAAGGACAGGCAGGAAGCATAAGCTAAATGGAAAAGAAGCTGAAGTTGAAGAAGGTCTTTTAAGTTGGTTTCATTATGTTAGAAACAGAAATGCTCCAGTGAATGGTCTCTCTTACGTCAAAAGGCTGATGAAATTGCAAGGACATTAGGCCACACTGGCTTTAAAGCAACTCAGGGTTGGTTTCATCGCTGGAAAAAAAGCAAAGGGCTAATCTTTAAGAAACGTCATGGAAAGGCTGCTGATATCCTTGTTTGTTGCAACTTGGAGGGACAGAGAAAAACTCCTTATCATTGGAAAGTCAAAATCTTCATGCTGCTTCAAAAATGTAAAAATTTTCCTAAATCTTTACAAGTCGTTTACCAATGCATGGACGACATCAGAGTTCTGGATTAATTGGCTAGCTCAATGGAACAAGCATCTTAGGAGCAAAGACAAAAAAATTGATCTTCTAATTGACAACTGCAGTGCCCATGCTCATGTTCCTGATGACCACATAAAAATCATATGGCTTCTACCCAACACAACTTTACTAATGCAGCCAATGTTGTCAAACAAACGGTGCACAATATTTTAGATAAACTATTTTGACAAGATACTGTACGTGTATAAAAGATTATTTAAACAAACAAACTTGTCTATATCTAAGTACAAACACATGGTCGACTTGTTGGATTAAAAAATAAGTACTTTTGGTAACCTCGCTTAAAGCAGCCACCAGTTAATGTGGCCATATTAAGCGGCGACCATTGTACTTTGGAAAATAAAGATAAAATTTAACGAAATGTTAACGCACTAACAGCATATACTTTCAGTATAATTTCTTATGCAAATTCCGAGTTAGCCGTCGCTACAAAGTTGGTTATCCGGACCACCACACTGAAAGCTGACATCTTAAGCCGAAGTCTCACAGTGTAGTGATCCGGATAACCAACTTTTTTAGCGACGGATAACTCGGAATTTGCATAACAAATGATACTGAAAGTATATGCTGCTATACTCTATCCAGCGAAAGTTGGTGTGGGTGTGTCCAGTTAAACTTCCTATTTCAATTGTTAGACATTGTTGATTCTATTTTGGCAACAATGTCTAACAATTGAAATAGGAAGTTTAACTGGACACGCCCACTCCAACTTTCGCTGGATAGAGTATAGTGCGTTAAAATTTCGTTGTTTTACGTTTATTTTCTGAAGTATTAACGAATGCTGAATTAGTATGAGCCTTTGTATACTAAAATACACATATATCAGATTTTTTAGATTACAGATTTTTACTTCTTTGTAAGGACTTGTTAAAAGATTTCTACAAAAAAAAATTAACTTGATCTAAATTCTACTGTATGTATAAAAAAAATGCGTATTTTTAGGAAAGCAAACGTACACAATTTGAAAGTTTCAATTTTTATTTTAAAGTATTTTTATTTGCTCATAGCTTATGATGAATTATGAAAAAAGATACCATAGGAAAGCGCAATATTAAAAAAAACAGAAAACAAAACAAAAAACAATCATGTCTAACATAACTCAAGAACAAACTCTATCAAAGAGGAGCATTTATTTCCCAGTTACTCGAATTTTTCGATCCATGGACAGAGTACCCCTTTCAAAATACATCCAAATTGCTGTTGACTTCCTCATAAAAACAGTTTTATTATTAATGCAATCTTGGGCATATGGAGAACATTCATCTAAAACGATGTCTTCCTTTTCATTATAGGGTACAAAACATGGTAATCCTGATATATTAATTTTTTTTCATTTTGACCTTTTGGCTTTCAACTGCAGTGTTTATTTCAATGACTGCAGCAGTATCTGTATCATCATAAAATATGATTTCCCTATTACTCCATACATCGCTAATGATAGTATTATTTTCTGGGTATACTTTTTTGATGGGGTCAGTCATTCTAATGTCAGAATATACTAAAGAATCATCATCAATAACTTTTTGTATAGCATTCTTCATTCCTTCTAATTCCAATACTTCAATTACATCTGATTTAGCATTCATGATAACATATCTTTAATATTGGGGAATTTGTTATTTGTACAAAAGCTTAAGGTATTTTTTCTCATGTGTTTACGGAGCTTTGGAAATGTGATAGCACTTGATTCTCCTCTTATGGCTAGTTCTGTTTCAATTCTGTGAATGGAATGCAGTACCTCCAAGACACTGAAGTTAATAATTGTAGTGTGTTACCAAGATAGTTATATCGCACACTCTTTTCTTAGACAGAAATAAATTTAAAAAAGCCACATCACAAGTGTCTTTGAAGTCATGGAACCGATATGCTGTTCTTTTGCTTCTACATGCTCTGAAAAAAGCATTTACCGAAAACATTACTGAACCGAAACGCACTTATCTGACTGGCACGTGTTCGGCTGAAGATTTTTAGATTTTAGAAGATTTAATAGATTTTTATACATTTCTGAAGATTTAAAAGATTTTTCTAGATTTATAAGACTTTGGGGATTTAAAGATTATTCAGATTTTAGAGATTGATTTTCCAGATTATTTCTTGCTTCGACGAGATTATCAGCGAATGTCGGACCCCTTGCTTCTAGCCCACTCTACTCCAAGGTGTTGTGATGTCATAGATTGCTGTATTGGTCGACATTAAAAATGGCGCTATTGGTCGACATTTCGATGATAGAACCATGGCCGCCGCTAATGAAATAAAGATTATACTCGCTCATTAAAATCATATTACTATAATTTACACATTTGATTAATAAATTAATAGTTTCATTAAATATATTAAAATAATTTAGAAGGTTATATAAATAATGTAACTGGTATCTAAATTACTATTTAAGATACTGTGAGACGCTAAAACGAAGTAGTTCGATTTTTGTTTTTGTTCTATCCAAAATTACCAAAAATGATTTTTTCAGAAAAAAAAATTTTTTTCAGGCCACACTCAAGTTTGGCCGCACTCCCGAAATTTTCGATTTTTTGGGGTTTAGAGCCGTGGCCTATATTAGAAAAAATACGGTAATATAATCGATGGTGACCCGCCAGTATACCACCCTTCCCTTTGAGGTGTGATACAAGGGTCCAGTATTGGCCCCCTGTTATTCGCAGTGGCCACATCATCGCTTTATTCTAACCCATTCAAGCTCCAAATTAGAAGTTACGTCGACGATAATCTGTTCTTCATGCCTTATTCGGGCAAAGATCAAGAAGAAATACATACTTTCGTTAAACATGATCTTGAGCTGATGGAAACGTGGTATCGCCAGCGGGGCTTGAAACTCAATGCCGGAAAAACGAAAACCCTTGTCATTTCCCGGAGAACTTCATCCAACAATAATCTAACCTTTTTTGGGGTTTACATTTGAAAATACCTTATCCTTTTATTCTCATTGTAGTGCGCTTTAAGAGACTTCGTTATTTAATGAAAAAACTCTGCTCCTTTTTATCAAACACGGAGATCACTTTAGATATACAAGTGAAAGTTCTATCCTATCTAGAATACTCCGCTGTATTCTGGGCTAGCGTGTCAACACATTGTTTCTAACGAATTAAAGTAGCATACATTGATATATTAAGAACTGACTATAAGGCAACAAAACATGCCTCTGTAACTGAATTATGTTTTAAAAATGACTTACCGACTCTTGACATCTTCAAAACTTTAAATCTCCTCAATGAATTAACTGGTGCCCTTCAAAATAATCTTCACCTAGCTTCCTTCGTACAAGAATGGATATTGACGTCCCCAAAAGTTTGTCATACAAGAAGGTACAAGATTTTGATTCCCCATAGACTATCTAACTTCACGAGTAAATACGGAGGGTTGATTCAGATAAAATGAGACGACCTTGCGGTTCTGTTACGATGGTGTAATACCATGGTGCCACCATCAGTTGTGTTCGATGTGAGAACCACGTTGTTGGACTATCACTTGGCACTGTAATTTCCACTGAAGTAGGCTGAGTTTGAGGGACTCCATGGGAAGTTCGTTCCACACCTGCTGACACACTTTCCATAGCCCATCAACGGTTCTTGGTCGGCGACTTCCGAGCCGTCGTTTCAGGAGACCAAAACCACAGAAATCTATCGGTGATGCGTCAGGAGATTTTACAGGCACATGAGAGAAGGGAATAACTCGTATGCCCGTCTCCTGTTCCATCTTCTTGTAGTAAGCCACAGATGACTTGGCAGTGTGGCTTGAAGCCTTGTCCATGTGGATCCAAACTTTTGATTGCTCACCAGGGTACAGACGTGGGATATCCTGCCGATATATGTGGTCCATTACATTACTCTGGAAGTAAGCTGCACTAATTTTACAGTTTCCAGGAACTCGACGAATCGTGAGCAGTCCACATGAGCAATATCCGGCAACCACCATGAAGCCCTTTGAAAACTTTTCCTTGCACCTTCGGACAAAATCAGACCTGGCCTTGCCCCCTCTTTTGCGAAAGTAAATTGCCCTGGGTTTGTTGGTGTCATCGAGGTACACCCAAGCTTCATCCAAGGAGACAACCCACTTCCATCAGTCACCTGCAAGATGGTTTTCATACAGTTTTCTGGCGTTGGTGAATCGTTCCTGCACGTGCCTAACCGACAGTCTGTGACCGCGCGCTTTATGACGTCGCTCCAGCCCAAGATTGTCATGAATTATTCTGGAGACTGTTGCCTGTGAAATACCTTTCCTTTAGGCTAGATATCTCTGTGTGGGGGGATTTTCTTTCAGCACTTCAGACCGGATTTCTCGCACCACCTGAGCTGGGCATGTTGGCTTGGGCTTGTTTCTGGTCTGCTTCTCTGCTCGTCCACGTTCATTAGATGGTCGCAATTTGTTCTTTTTGATTATTTGACCCACAGTAGCTTTGGATACCACAATACCATTTCGTTTGCATAATTCCACAATGCACGAAAGACTGAAATTAACATCGGAAAGGCCAAACATACCCTTCCCAAAGAGCTGTGACTTTGGAAGCCATGTTTCAGCACGAAATGTCCCAAATAACAGCAACAAGTGTATACAAAGCTAATCCTCATGTTTAGTGGACGAGTCATGCAAATCACATTTCGTCAAGGTCATATGCGGTGTTTAAAGTCGTCTCATTTTATCTGAATCAACTTTCCGTACTTCCCCTATAACGTTATACAGATTTGGAACACCTTACCGCTGAGCATACGAAGTATAGCCATGGACTGTCGATCACCAACCTGTATTACGACATGTACTCACTTCAAAAGATCAATTAAGGACTTCCACTATAATATTCATAAGGACTAGGGAGTCTGTCCCATTTTAAATTTTAATTTTTAAACTTTAAGTTACTCATTTCCTCTCCTCTTTGTCATTATTCTTTTGGAATGCTTTAAATGACTAAATAAATAAATTATTGTACTGCAAAAGATTTATTTTACAAACTATCACTTGATTATTGTCTGGGGATCTGAATGCACTCACTTATTATTTCATAATTTTATTAATATGTATGCTACTAAGGAAATGAAATGGTTCTGTTTCTTATGACTGCCTGACTAGTGATCTGTGTTACCTGATTAGCACGTCCGAACAACCCCGTATTCAGTTCCGCGTGGGTGTATTCAGGAGACACGGGAGGTATACGGCCGACCTACGTGGCCGGCACAGATTAAAGGTTTGAAGAATCTTGTCGGTCATGATCAAGGGATAACATGGCCCTTTAATTTTGACCTTTTTCATAATGGTCACTAACATCCTGCTGTAAGGTATAGTAGGATCTGGTGATTCACTCTTCTGGTTATCTTCATGAATTGCAGTACTTGCTACGATCTTAGTTGGAATAGGGCTGTTGGTAGGGTAGTTAATCGATTCTAAAAAGTTACAATATTGCGGGGATGGAAGTTGAGGTTTTGCACTAAAGCAATTTTGACGTATCAAGGTCCAGATCTGAGCCAAATTTTCATGCCGATTCACTAGTTCTCTTTTTCCAGCCCTTATGGCTTTTTTAAATATTACAGAAGCTTGTTTATGGACCTGACGAGACAGGGAATCTCTTTCTTTGACATAATGGCATAGGAGCACAGCTCTGCTTGCCATTTACGGGTTAGATCTACATTCCACCATCTATTATAAACTCTTCTGGACGACTTAGGACAGATTAATTTAAACCTGCACTCACAGCAGCATTTGTAACCTGGTAAGCTATAAGTTTGAGGAGTTCACCAGAACTGTCAACCCCTTCCAAAATATCTAAATTAATACTGTCCAAATTTCTATGGAACACTTCTCTATTAAAATTTGAGTAGGAAGGTAGAAGGTTTACCTGACGTTTTGGCATTTTTGCGGATGGGCAACAATTAGAGAGAAACATAAATGGCCTAGTTGTCTAATTTGGGCATAGGGAGAAATTGCATGTCCTTAAAAAATATATCATCAGGTAAATAAATGTGGTCGATGATAGACTGACTGGTACTAGTTATTCTAGAAGGACTCTTAATAATTTGTTTCAGATTGAAGGCATCAGTACAAGTTGTTAAAGTCTTTAAATCCGAGATATAAGATAGAGAATTGCAATTAAAGTCGCCCCCCCCCCCCCCCAGTATATCATTAGTCCTAGTTACGTCGCATTTGCTAATTTCGGTGACACAGTCCTCCATGGAAATATAAGATGGGTGGTAGAACAGTGTAAGGTAAATCAATTTAGGACTGAAAAGGCATTTAACTGTGAAATGTTCCATACCACCTTCACTATAAGCATCCATGAGGTGGATAGTGATAGAATCTTTTACTAAGATCGTAACACCTGCTCCCCGAGTTAGGCGATCCGATCTGAACTGATGATAATCTGGAATCGCAGTTTACCTTGTTGTCATATTCCATCATAAACCATCTCTCATAAGGATACTCCAAGTACTCTGACTCACCGATTTTGATGAAAAAATTAACCTCTCATGCAAAGCCATTCGACGCACTTCTCAAAATTTGCAGAGAAAAAAAAAGTAAGTAGAAATACCAATTCAGATTAAGTAGAAATACTTACATTGTTGCAAGTACAATTAGCAGCTTAAAGTGGCTCAGCGGTAATGCGTTTGCTTCTGATGAAAGAAACCTGGGTTTGATTCCCGTGGAGGCCACGATTTTTTTTTTCCCCCCTGAAATTTTCCTGAATATATATAGAAGTTAAATGTAACATTTTTTAAACATAATCGCAGTTTTCCAATTCATTGTCGTTATTTTTTCGTAATTATTATAGAAGGAATGCAAAAGAAATGACCGTAATACGCTATGAATGAACAAATATAAATGAAATTTAAAAAATAGTTAACCGTAATATTACCATTTTTTTTAAAGTAATAATAGCGATTTTTTGCAATAATTACATTTTTTTTTTTTATTATTTGGTTTTGTTCAAAAGTATTTGGAAGTCTTTTATTCTTTTCAGGCAATGGAATGTAATCACTATTCGAAGCCGATACAGATAATGGTGTACATTCCGAAAACTGTTCTTCTTCGTCGTATGGCTCATTGTCTATATTAATTCATCCATATCTACAATTTTCATTTCCGAAATCATGTCCACGACACGCATAAGTAACTCTTTGCCAATTAATTCAACAGTTGTTGAAATAATGTATGATGAAGAATTTATAAGCATATAATTTGCGTCCTTTAACAATTTTTCGCACACTTTTATAGCATTTGCATGTTCTAATTTTGAGATTTCAAATTTTGACTGAACTTGATATGCAGAATTGCTTGCTTCACGTGTAATATCCATTACGTAAACCTTTTTACATGTCTTATCACAAGAAAAAACAGCGAGCGACTAGCATATCTGTGACAAGTTACAATCTCTTATTTCCTAGGAGCGGAAATTTGCTAGCAACGGAAATTTACTATTGCTTCTCTACCTCTCTTTATCTGCATGTGAATATTTATTAAGGATTTTGCATTCTTGAAAAAAATAATTATTACTTGTCACAGATTTAAGATATATTTATAATTTTAAAGATTTTATTGCAGATTTCTTTGGCTAAAATAATTATCCCGCCTTCATGTGCTTTTAATTTTTTATATTGTTTATACTTTGTTAAATAAAATTTATAGTTGTTCATTCATAGCGTAACTCCTTTTCGCATTTCTAACAAAAATAACAACAATGAATTGCAAAAAATAACAACAAGGAATTGGAAAACTGCTATTATGTTTTAAAATGTTACGTTTAACTCCTATATATATTGAGGAAAATTTCAGGGTAAAAAAAAAACCATCGTGGTCTCCACGGGAATCGAGCCCAGGTTGTTTTCACCAGATGCCAACGTATCACTGCTGAGCCACTTTAAGCTGCTAACTGTACTTGCAACCAGTGTTGGGCAAGATAAAATAAAAACAATATCTAGATTAAGATAAATATGAGAATTAAATATTTATCTAGATAAGATAATAGATAATATAATTTAATATAATTTATATAAAGATAAAAACAAATTATCTAACAAATTAAGATAACATTTAGCTTTTATTTAGCTAACTTTTCAAAGTATCGATATAGCGTGATAAATATCAGAGTTTTTGCGATAACAGGCTGTTTGCGCCACACTCTTTTCTGATGTTAGCTGCTCGTTACATTTATATTGTGAAAATCTAATGTTAACACCCCACATGAAAGAAGGTCATTGAGCAGAGAGGCTACTTGGTACGTTTGCGCTTAGGATTGTAGGTAAAGGAAAAGGCGTTGCCTTGCTTTCGAGTTTCGATCTACTCCACCAAAGAACTGAGAGATCACAATGTTGGTTTCGTACCTGGTGAAACGAAATTTTTTCTTTGTTCCCACTCATGGTTAATTATTTATTATACATATATAATTTCTTAATTTGTTTTAACGCTCAAGAAGTGACTTGGAGCTGGAAGAGTGAGCTTCGAAGCAGCGAAAACACAATGGCTGCTGACGGGAGCAGCAGGGGAGCAGAAGACTATTGACGTCGCTAACAGGTTAACTCTGATTGGCTCCGTTATTTCTGTATTGATCGTAAGTTTGATAGACTTACACCTCTCATTAAGCATCTATCGATATCGGACAGCCTAACATAACAGAAAACAGCATGGCGCAAACAGCCTATTATCAGCTGTTCAAGCGATATGAAGCAAAATACGATATTTTAGAAAATTATCACCAATCGCTACTAGGTACCTTCAAGAGGTATTTTCTGAGATACAGTCGATTCCACTTATAAGAGCCTTTTTTCAATTTCCCCGACTGGGCTCTTATAAGTGGAATCACAGAAGACAAGACAGTTATTTTGGGGAAAAGAAAAGTGGCTCTTATAAGCACTTATCTCTTTTATGCAGAGCTCAAAGAATTTCTCAACTGGTCACATGATTACTTGTGAAATTCAGTGACTTTGTCTAAAAAGAAAGAGCCACAAGCCCATGACATTAGTCATGCATGCTGGAGCTGGATGCATGTCTCGCTTATTTAAGGTCAACCGGATCCTTACAATTTTAGAAATGTTTTTTCAGTAAATTTTTTAAAACCTTTATAAATTTTATAGAAATTTTTGAAATAGATAAAATAAACTATGCTTAGATGAAGATAAAAGATGATGTAATCGAAAGTTTATCTAGATAAGATAAAAGATAAAAACTTTTCATCTAAGATAATTATCTAGATAGGTCCCAACACTGCTTACAACAATGTAAGTATTTCTACTTAATCTCAATTGGTAAAAAACTTAATGATTTTTTCTCTGCAAATTTTGAGAAGTGCATCTAATGGCTTTGCATGAGAGCTTAATTTGAAGAAATCTACTCGTAAAATTTTTTTCATCAAAATCGGCGAGTCAGTACTTGGAGTCTCCTTGTCAGTAATAAAACATAGATGGATAGTCAATAAGGAGAATAGCTTGAAGGTCATCGGTTTTATTTAGGATGAAACGCGTGTTAAGGTATACAATCTTAATGGTAGTTAATTCAGGAGTTAAAATTAAAATTAAATAAAGGGATCATAATTTTCCAAGAATAATAGTATTTAATTTTTTATTATTCTTGGTAACTGAATAAATAAACTTATTGGAATAATAATTTTGTACTGGATAAATTCAAATAAAGCAGTAATTTATTTTTTTGAACTACAGTCGACTCTTCATAACTCGAACATCCCTTATTCGAAGGTCTCCCTAACTCGAAATAAAGGCCCGTCCCCGGCAAAAACTCCATAGGGTTAATGCATTTTTGTCTCTACAACTCGAAATCCTAGAGGCTCTCTTTTCCATAACTCGAACTAATCAGACAAGTTCATGCACTGACCATACATGCTAAATCCTTCACCTGCAAAATGAACTTGCCTGTCTCACGTGCATTACACGTGTATCAACTCTTCAAACTTTAGTTCTTTACATTTTTGAAGAGCATTTAGGATTTGAAGGGCATCATGGCTGGAAATAACAGTAGCAGTAAGCAAAAACTTAAAACCCTTTCAATTCACGATAAAGCTTCTGTAATCCGGGAAGTGGAGAAGAGAAGAAAGAAATGTGATGTGGCCAAAGAATTTGGAATTACACCCAGCACATTATCTACGTGCAGTATCTAAAAAACAAAAATGTGATTATGAAACACGATGCTGACAAACAAAACAGTGAACGGAAAAGACTAAGGATCTGTAAGTACCCGTCCATCGATCAGTGTGTGTTGAAGTGGTTTACACAATGTAGGAATAAGGGTATTCCCGTTGATGTTATTGAAAGCCGAGCAACGCGACACCGCCAAACAAAGCTTACCGATTTCTTTCCTTAAAGGTAGGTCAGTTTTCTTGATACACTACAATACATGTTCATTGTAATAACATTATTTTTTATCCTTCTCCTTAACTCGAAATTCCCTAAGTCGGATTTTTTTGGTGGTCCCTTCCACTTCAAGTTAGAGAGAGTCGACTGTATTTATTAAAATAAATATATTGCAATAAATTTCATTTAACAACAGTAAATGAAAGTTAGGCATTAGTACTATCCAGTATTCTGTTGCTGATATTTGCTAAAGTTGTGAAAAACATTATATCCTGAGTTTTGTTTGCTGCTCACTCCCACATTTCAGATCACTCGCCTACATTTGTCAGGGAAAACCCTTGTATGCTAGGCCCTTGCTCACGTGCAATCCAGTTCTTTTAATCACATCATTGGACAGAAATGCCCAACATTAGCTGATTTAATTCTGGTGCCACAGATGAAGAGGCTTTGCTTTTTCTATTTTTACGCTTGAATGTCTTTGCGCACAAAATTGATTACTTTCAGTTGCTTTTGTTCCAGAATAAGTTATCATTCACGCTGTTACAGAATTTGAAAATCACTTATAGTCTGTCCCAAAAAGATAGCTGGTTTAGCTTTTTTTGAAAATAGCAAAGAGAATATCAACAGAATCACATTTTATTTTACGAATGGTTTAACAATCTTAAAATAAAATAATATATTATGTTTTGAAGATGCTTCCATTTTCTGGAAAGAGGAAATAAAAATAAAAGTAAAAACGGACTGTCCCAAAATGATAGCTGGTTAAACAAAAAGTGTAATAAAATAAATTTTTATATTTGATCTTTCCTCCTTTGGCTTTGATAAGTTGAATTTAGCGATTGTGCATTGATTGTAGCAATTTATGATTAACATCAATTGGTATTTTTTTCCCATACATCAAATTATTGCATTTTTGAGATATACTGTACAACTGTACTGCCTGCCATTTTTATAAACCTCTCTAACCATAATCCCCCAAACATTTTCGATTGGGTTGAGATCAGGAGATAGAGCAGGCCATGCCATAATGTCCAATTTGTTTAACGCAAACAATTGTCTATTAGCATTTGCAACATGTATATGCGCGTTATCTTGCTGGAACACCGGTGTTTCACCTGATGTCTGCTTCAGTACAGGAAGAAGAGCATCTGCCAACATCTTTATGTAACTTTCAGCATTCATTCGTCCACCTACAATTATGAGCTCTGTTTTGCCCAGTCCACCAAATGCCCCCTATGTCATCACAGAACCACCACCTTGTTGCCTTTTTTTGAAGAAGTGTTGTTCATGGCGAATGTCATGCCAATAACTGTGAAATCTGTCAGGACCGTCTAATTTCCACTTCTTTTTATCAGAAAAGATAACGTTGAACCATTCGTGTGTCCAGGTTACGTGATCTAGGGTAAATTTTTCTCTTGCTTGCAAGTGATGCATCTTCCACGCAAGTTGCACTTGACCTCTTTAATACAGTATATGTATTTATAAACAACATTCACTCATTACATATAATAATGTATGCTATTGTATATGCTATACCTTTAGTGTACTCAATATTGGGCATTGATTTTAGCATTCTCCAAACTGTCATTCTTTAGGGTTGCAATGGCACATAAACAGGTAGTTTTCTTGCAGATGTTGGGTTTTTAATCATTCCACGCATTAGAAACCTTTTATTTCGTTCAGTAAGAGCAGGAGGTCTTCCAATTGTCTTCTTTTGGCCATAGTCAGTTGGATTTTTCAAGTAATTATAAATAACTTTTTCAGAACGTTGTTTTACGGCAATTTCTTTTACAGAGGCATGTCTTTGTCGAAGACTATCAATTTTCCCTTTCTCATATTCAATTAACCTTTTACCATGACCCATAATTAAACTAGTAATGACAAATCATTCTTCAGCTGAAATCATTTTATGGAAACTCATATTTTTTCCCACTGGCTATCATTTTGGGACAGTTCACTTTTATTTTTCTTTTTATTTCCTCTTTCCAGAAAATGGAATCATCTCAAAACGTAATATATTAACTTTATTTTAAGATTGTTAAACCATTCGTAAAATCAAATGTGATTCTGTTGATATTTTCTTTGCTATTTTCAAAAAAAGCTAATCAGCTATCTTTTTGGAACAGACTGTATCTATGAGCCCGAACAAGTTTTAAAGGGATTTACAATTACTTATATTGGCAACCTTAGAAACAATGGCACTAGAGGTCTCCTATTTTGAATTCAAATGTTTGGTCTATTTATCAACAGGAGGACAAACAATTTTGCTAGTCTGCCATCGAGCATTACAATTAGACTTTGGTGTAGCACATCCAAATTTGAGTCTTTTTATAGATTGATTGCAAGAAATTCAGAGAAGGTATGAAGCAGAGTATTAAAGATGCATTGCAGGTTATTAACACAAAAAAGATATTAAGAAGCTGAAGAAAGAAATCTTACAAGGGGGGCACAAGCATCCTCAGAGCAGATGTCGCTGCAAGTTGGTGTGGAGATGATATCCATTATAATGCCTTATATACTTCATTTTCTGTGAGCATGTGACACAGGAATGATGTGCTGGAGCAGTGCAAAAGTGTTTCCTTCAATTTGGTATTGAATGATATCACTATACAGATATCGAGGCCAAAGAGAGATGGGGCTGGGCACTCTCCATCTTGGATTTTAACAATCTATGTTTTTTCATTTGTTGTAAACAATGAAGGATGGATTGTTACTCGGGCCAAAACAGTCAGGTGGGTTGAGTCAACACCTCCTAGAAAGAAAGCCTCACAACTGAAAAGTCATACATTGTTACATCATCATAAGTCGACCAAATTTAGGGCTTATTATTGGTAGAAATACGATCAACAATGGTCGAATTATAATGGTGTAACAATATATGACGTTTCAGTTGTGATGCTTTCTTTCTAGGAGGTGTTGCTTGAGTGCACTGGCCTCGACAAGTACTCCCCATATAAGATCAGTCGGAAGCAATCTTTTGCCTTAGGCGAGTTTCACATCAAAATCTTCAGGCTCTGATATTTTGCTGCATTCATTGATTGAGCATTCCATTTCTCATTGCAAAGTTGAGTTTACTGTTCTGGATTATATGCTGAATTTTTGCTTTCATCCAATTTGTGATAGAGCTTATTCTTGAGCTACCAAAAAATCTATTCTTTCTTCAAGATCTCTGCTCTTAAACAGCTTCACATAAATTTTGGTTAGCTTTTTCCTCTATATCCTTCAAGTGCTTACTGTGCATTGGGTTGCTTTTCCAGTTTTCTACTCAATTAATTATGGTTTCCTTTCATATTGTGTGTTTTACAAATATTTTAGCTGTTATTCATATTCAATGCTTAAGCAGTATTTCGAGTTAAACTAATCTAAACTCTTTCTAAAGCAATTTCAAGTTTAAAAATCATTAGTTTTAATTTTGCACATTATGTTATTTCAAGACAAAAAAGTGAAAACTATGTTTATGATTTCTAAAAATTGATTTTATGTGGTCACGTTTGCTCTTACGTGTTGTCACACAAAACTACATTTATTTCTTTGTGACTGTAGAGTTTACCTGAGGGAATAACTGCTTTGCTGGTATAATACTACAGGAACAAGTAGTTCCATTAAGGTTACTTCAAAACTTAAATCAAAAAGATTTTGTACACTGGCAGAAAGTAAAAGAATACAATAAGATATAATAAATTTAACAATAGTGTATTAAATTTTTTTACTTAGGATAATGCATATAACACAAACAGTATAAGATAAAACGGCAAAATGATGCAAATTTACTAGGTAACCACAAAAGTTCTTGGCGTTTTTATGATTTAAGCTTTGTTGCCATAAAAGGAAGCGATAGAAGATATGCAAATGAACATTGTACATTGTGGTCCAAACTCTGTCAGGGGGGGGGGGGAGCAGGAAGGTTAGCCTGTATAAATACAGGGCTGTTGTGCATTCATGTCAATCACATCTCGTGCAGAAGTGAAGACAAATGGAGGTATCGAAGGAGATGGTTAGGTGTTGTTTGCTTTATGACTTCAAGGTGGGCTTTTCAGCAGCAGGATCAAGTTGCCAAATGTGTCTTGCATTTGGGGATGATGCTGTGATTGAATGCACTGCAAGGCATTGGTTCCAGAAATCAGGTCGGGAGAATTTGCCATTTCTGATGAACCCCGTAGTCTATTGTGTATGGTGGACTAGATGCCAAATGGTTCACTGAGTTGCTATCAACTGGCTAAACCATCGCCGGGGACCTGTATTCCCAGCAGTTGGAACGGCAAAGGGGTACTCTTCCTTCATGACAATGCCTGGCCACATGTGGCGCGGGTGGCCAGGGAAACCATAGAGCGGCTTGGCTGGGAAACTGATTCATCCACCTCACTCACCGGATCTTGCTCCAACGGATTTTCATTCTCTAGACAACTATTTTCAAGGAAAATCCTACACCAACGACACAGACCTGAGAAAGGCACTCACGGACTTCTTTTACAGCCAGGGGATTGATAACTGGAGACATGTTGGTAGAAGGTGCTAGATGCCAATGGGGATTACTTTGGGGACTAGCGATACGCTACTTTTTGTGTACATCATTTTGTTTTCCAGAATTAAAAACTGCAAGAACTTTTGTGGTTACCTAGTAATAATCGATCTGTATAATTTATTTTATCATTTTCATAGTTTTTTATAAGAAGAAAAGTTTTTTTGAAACCCTTACTGCAGAAAAAAATTATGATAAGTTTTAGCGAAAAAAAAAACGTTCAGAAAGTTATGTTTTAAAAGTCCATAGCTTTTCGTAGAATTTACAAAAAATCAAATTTATTTTTTTGTTAAAAAGATTAGAGTTTCCTCTACCAAACACACTAGTTTATTCTTTTACCAATCAAGAGAAAGATCTGCTTTTTCCAATGAGCCAAAGCTTATCACTCTTTGGAGAAATAAGCTTATCTAGTTACCAAACAAGAGGAGAAACCTGTTTTTGAAGATATGTAAACTTTGAACTGTGTTTTCTCGTTTACAAGTTTTTCATAGAAACGAATTTGTCCGGTACATGTTTCTCAGCTTGTAATTGATGGATTTTAAAGATCTTCGGCATTTTGGAAAGGTCTAATCCTAAGGAAAACTTTGCTCAATCTGAAATTTCATTATAACAATTCATTCAAAAGTTATGACTTGAAAGACTTTGAATGGCTCTGTATTTAGGTGATGTTTAGAAACTATTTCATTACTAATTATTAAAAATAAATTTTTCAAAATCAGCTTGGAATTCATTGATATAGACTATTTCTTTCTGCTGTAAGTAGATCAAGTAAAATGTGTACTTCAAGCTTTATTATCTTTGCAAAACTTTCTAACGAACTTCCTACATAGCCACCTACATAATTAAAATTTACATCATTTTAATCTCCTTAAAATCTACTTTAATCATGGCATTTTTGCTAAAAATTGACTTGTGATCTTTTGACCAGCGAGTCAAAATTGACTTGTTAATTTTGAATGTCATTGGCCCATATCTTCTCAGTGCATTTTAACCTCACTTTGTTTTGTCACATGCGGTCTTGTTTAATTTCTAATTAACTATAGCATCAATTACTGTATTGCCCCGAGCATAAGACAACTTTGAATATAAGAATATAAGACGACCCACCAAAATTTAAATACGGTACATTTGGGGGGAAAATTTGCATATAAGACGACCTGCCAAATTTAGTGAATGAGAGCTAGGGCACAGGTTTCCAACTCTTGTATCCACCAAGTTATAATTTAGAACTGTTCAAGCTTGAATGTTTATTTATGCCCCACACAAGCAAAAGTATTAATCACATGATGTAGGATATAACTCCTCATCTATTCCTGCATGTAATTTAATCATACAGTAAAACTAAAGAATACTATAACAAAATTTCACATGACTGTTGCCTGATGTAATTTCTAAAACTTTATTTTCTTCTTGTACTGGCAGAGAGCTCAGGGATGTTTTTCGCAGGTTTGTTGCCCCTTATTTTTTTTTTTTTATTTTTTACAGTCTCTCTGATCTCACATTTATTCCTTTGTTCAAACATTTATTCAAACTTGCAAAAAAAAAAAATGGCAATATTCTTGTCACCATCAAAGATTAAAGGGCAATTTTACCTAAAAATATCTCGCTATCGAGATAATAAAGAACCAGAAAGAATGTAACATTAAAAAAAGCAATAAGTTTTTTTGGGAAAAAGGTACAAATTTTTTAAGAAAGAGACAACAAATAAGCGAAATGGGGGCCCTTCCATTCAAAAACGTTAGCTGCGTGTGACGTCAACTTTGGTAAGTTGAGGCCGACGAGATTAATAGGCCCTGTAAATCTCGTTGGCCTCGCACCAAACCTGACCTCGTAAGCAACCAACGATATGAAATGAGTAGATTGCTTATTTGGCCGCCATCTTTGGGGCAATTTGAAGGCGGCGAAAAGTTGAACTAATCTCCATTCTTCCATGTTATTACACTGCAGGCGCCATTACTATGGTAGTCTGAACATCGCCAGCCAAAGCGCCATTACTGTATATCCGCTTTGTCGTCTGCTGAGAAAGCACCCCCCCCCCCCCACGAACATCGTGCTTTGTAGTCTGAAATTTCTAATGCGATCTCCCAAATTTAGAAGGTTTTTAATAAATGCGGTATATAATTTCATAAATACCTCTAAACAATCATTCTGGTATCACTGAAACGACGATAACAATGGTGGATACATCCAATCAACCAATCACGATATGAAAGACCAGGATTTTTACATGAGAAAAACATTCTAAGACGCAGAAAATAAAAAATACACCTGTGAAAGGTCAATAGTGAACCTTTAATATATCTTTTATTACAATTTAAGGTAAAAGTTCAGACGCGTCCCCTAATAATCGCGCCACAATTTCCGTGACCTCCTGTAATAAAATAAGTACTGACCATTAACCTCCTGTAATCGGCTGGGGGAACACCAACTGCCCCCTGTAACCAAACAGGTTGGGGTATATATCAGTAATTTGCCCCCGGAGGGGGACGTCGTAGACAGAACGCCGTAGGCGTTCGAGTAACAGAAAACAGTGATCCGAAGGGCCGAGAGTGGGACTTGCATTTGCGATTGTGCGGTAGTGAAAATTAACCCTATAATATGATAAACCCTTCACTTATTAAGTAGATATGTTAAAATAATAAATTCAGAGCATAAACGTGACGGGGCTGCCCGATGTCTTCCATGATTATTAGGGGACGCTACTCTGAACTTTTACCCAATTTAAAGCTGAACAAGAAATCGGCATTGAGTTTTGGTGTGTTTATCTACGCAAAATTACACACGTAAAGATCGATGAAAGCCATGGCCGCCAGGCCTTCAAATGGGGACACGATGGTGGCGCTGAAAGCAGCTCATGAGCGATCTACTCATTTCATATCGTTGTAAGCAACGCTATTGTGGGAGTTTTCGGCAAAATTCAAAATGAATTTATATTACCGGAAGTGGCCTTTAAATTACGATTTCTTTATTAAAAATGAAAGTTAAAAAATAATAAAATTGATTTTTATTATCAGGAAAGTATTCAAAACTATATGAAATCAACTTCCGATTTGGTGTCATTTGCCTTTAATAAAGAAAACCGTTAAGAGTCATCATCGAAGTTTAAAAGAGAACATTGGATGGTTATGAAAGTTGAAGGTTAAGAAGAAATTGCGTTTAAGAAAATAACTGTTTATGTTAATGTATTGTAATGAAAGAACACGTAAATATACTGGGATATTTATTATTTCCAAATAATATCTGGACTTAAGCAGTAAAACACCAAATTTTTTGTAATTTCTAACATCACGTTTGTTTGATGATTAAAGCTACAACCCATAACGTCTATTAAATATCGATGTTAGTTTTTCTGACATCGCCTATCAAAATTTCTACCGTTTATTAAGTCAAAAATATTATCGTTGTAAATTGCATGACTTCTAAAAGCAAATTATCTGTGTCTGTCACTTTTGTAAAATTCTGGTTTCACTGTGTGAAATTCACACGATCTTTTCACGTTTTCGTCCGATCACGTAGTTAGAGGAGGCCATGGCTGGTGGCTGTAATTGGCCCAATGCCATGTTTGGCAATGGCTTCTGGGATAGCAATGGCAATTTTTAAAAAAGTTAATTTCTGCACGATTTCTTTCGTTAATAAACAATTTTGAACTGCAGTATTAAAAATATAAGTTTAAAAATAAAGGAAGTGATCGTTTTTTACATGTTTATTATGGAAAATTCCTGATCATGTGCTTAGGCTTAAAACTGACAGATTCTTAACGGCCGCTCTTCTGTCAGGAGAAGGGAGAGACCAAATTTTTTTCCAAATCCGTTTTATAAGACGACCTCCGTTTTTTGACACTTTAATTTTGCGAAAAACCTAGTCTTATATTCAGGGCAATACCATATAGAGATTGTGGATGCATGTAAAAATATAAAGTTAAAAAGAATTTGAAATTTGACTTGAGAGTCAAATTGACTCATAGATTTTTTGTCCTAGCATGAACTCTGTTGCATATGTATCCAAAGAACTCTGTAGATGCAGCCTCAATTTGTCCATTTAATTTCGGTTTCATTCACAAACTTTTCTTTATAGTAAATAAAAAATGGTTGTAAATGAACGCAACTTAAAGCGAACATTTTTTTTAATATTGATATTATTTAATTGCTATTCTCTTAGAAGTGTTGGCTGATCCAACAGTGGCAGTGAAGCTCTCAGACACTAAAGCTGCTGGGGAAGTGAAGGCTCTCGATACGTTTTATACAATGCTCCAAAATGAACCCAACAAAGCATTTTATGGGTAACGTGTAAATATTTTCAATTAAACTGTTGTAATTTTCTAAATTTTGATTTTACAGCATTAAAAACTTTTATTGCAGTTTAAAGCATGTGGAAAAGGCAAATGAGGCCCAAGCCATAGAAACTTTACTTATATCAGATAAGCTTTTCAGGTATGCTTTATCTTATGGAAATCCCATTTTTTTGTGACAGGCCAGATATCAATTTATTTTACTATTAATATGTAGGCAAATATGGCAACTGTTATTTTTGCAGCATAAGAATTTAACGTTCTGTTTAACATATTTGAAAAAAAGTCTGGCCCTACCCGCTCTGTAATTTTTTTTTTTTTTTCTGTTTAGATCACAAGATTTCATAAAACGGAAACAGTATGTTTCTTTAGTTGATAGTGCGAGAGAAAGTGGTGGTGAAGTTAAAGTATTTTCAAGTCTCCACATTTCTGGAGAACGTGAGTTAATCATAAGATCCACACTTTATGCATTCTTTTTTATAAATTTTGATTAAACTTCATTAAATCTTTGCAGAATTGGATCAACTGACTGGAATTGCTGCTATTTTACGTTTTCCAATGCCAGAACTGGATGAAGGGGAATCTTCTGAAGAAGACAATTAAGTTATTTTGTACATAGAAAAAATTTCTATATGGAAAGCAAGCTGGCAGAATGAAGATAAATTATTTAAATAAAGTACTGTGCAATCCATTTCCCCAACTTTTAATTTATATTCAGGAATAATTTCAACACATACAACAAGGACAATATATTTACAGAAATACAAACATTTACACCTGCACAAAATAAAAATAAAAAAAAAAAAAAGTTACAAAAGAGACGGAAAGAGTTCTTGGAATGATTCTTCCCATAAGTCCGTGTAGCCACTTGAAAATTCTGTGTCACTTAGAGGTGAAAGAGAACTTGCACTATCGTAACCAGAATCACTAATTAGGCTGCATGGCCTTGGGCTTAACCGGTTGGTTTCTGAATTTTCGTTCACTTTTAACTGGTGTTTAGAAGAACTGTCCTGATCAGTCACTGAGTTCGTGTATGAAGAAGCTGGCGAGCTTGGTGCACTGAGTGCAGGTGAATGAGGTACTTCTATAGTGACACACTGATCGATGTCCAGCATATCTTCACTGGGATGAATATTGTCCTCAAATGATGTGTTGATCAGAGGCAAATCCTCTTTCATTTCTAAAGTTTTGGGTTCACTATCTGTTTTGACAGATTTGTAATATACATGATCAAATCGAATCAGTTCTTTGATGGATTCCAGCTCCTCTGCTGTGGTCCCCACCACTTCATTGGAGGCTCCAACTTCATCAGTTGGCTTAACAAAAATAAATAAGAATTTTTTTTTTAATATACATCTTATGTGATGTGACAGAGATTTGTTAATCAAAATATTGTTAATACCTGTGCCGGCACTGCCGTTTCATCGGGGCTATCGTCTTGGAGTTGTCGGCTGAGTTCTTGAAGGACGTTAACGAGTTCATCAGGCTCGACATCATCCAACCAGCGAAGAGGATTGTCCAAAGAACCACCACTACCTGATCCTGTACCTTCTGCTGAGGTTCACTAATGAGCGATGCATACTCAATGGACTGATTAGCAGTGTGCTCTTCAACTATCTCTTCCTCTGGTTCCTAGAGTTAAAGAAATTGAGTAAATTACATTGGGAGAAAAATTTTAGATCGAACATTTAAGTTAGATAGAACAATAATTCAACAATATTTCACTGGATTGAAGACTGTACTGGTTCCTTGCTTCATTATCAATAAGGAAGAGTTTAGACCTCCAAAGAATTAAAAAGGAGATGCAATTAAATTTTAGATAAATGAGGATCAGAAAGGGAAATAAAGTGTTTGTAGGTTAGAGGTCAGGGTCTTCGAAATGTATATCCAGGGCTCCAGAATAAAAATCTCACTTGTGAAATTGTGGTTTCTCTTCCCATTTTGTTTGTTACTACAGTTTGCCCACCGTTTTTGGCATTATACCATTAGTACTATCAATTTTAATGACTGTTAATGTATTATATGCATTAACATTGAAACAAAATCTTCACGACTTAGTCTTTCTTTTCCAGTCAGCTATACTGATGTAACTAATAGTTTTTTTTTTAATAAAATTCTGTAATGTTAGATTTTTGGCCACCCTGTATATTCAGTGTTCTGCCCAGAAAATTTTATCAGATGGGTGGAAAGATAAAATAAAATATTTAAAAACAAAATGTGCAGGTTTTCATGTATGCAGCCAGGGGGTCGCCAAAATCAGCCGGGCAGCACGTCCATTGAAAAGGGCCTGGGGAAAACCCTGATATTTAATAAAATGTGCATGGTGCAACTAGAATTTACGTTTTGTGTGGTAAGATAATTATTTTTATAAATTTTGCAACTTTAAAGATAATTAAAAATCATGCCTCATAATACGAGGTTCGTCCAGAAAGTAAGTTCCGTTCGGTAATAAAATTAAAATATGTACAGATACAGAAAAATTTTTTATTGCACAAAATTCTACAACTCTTAAACTACTTTTCCACATAACTGCCGAAATTTTGCAGGCATTTGTCATAGCGTGGCACAAGTTTTTGTATACCTTTTTCATAGAAGTTTGCCGCCTGTGTCTTCAACCAGTTAGAAACAGTTTCTTTCAGTTCGTCGTCATCGTTGAAGTGTTGACTACCAAGGAAAGACTTGAGATGTAAGAACAGATGAAAGTCGCTAGGAGCGAGGTCAGGGCTGTACGGAGGATGGTCAAACACGTCCCAGCCAAATCCTTGTAGGAGGTTTTTTGTCACATTTGCAGTGTGTGGTCGTGCGTTGTCGTGAAGAAAAACAAAACCTTTTGACAGCAATCCTCGGCGCTTATTCTGTATTGCGCGGTGCAATTTCCGAAGTGTCTCGCAATAAGCATTTGCTGTGATTGTTTGACCATGCGGTAAGAAATTAATGAGCAAGATGCCTTTCCAGTCCCAGAACACTGTGCACATCATTTTTCGAGGTGTCAAGATTTGCTTCGGCTTAAATTTTGCTGGGGATGAAGTGTGCCTCCATTCCATTGATTGCCGCTTACTTTCAGGGGTGTCATAAGAAACCCAAGTTTCATCTCCTGTGACTATCTGTGTCAGAAATTCTTCGCCGCTTTCAGCATAACGGGTCAAAAACTGAAGTGCACTACCCATCCGTTTTGTTTTGTGTTGCTCAGTAAGAATCTTTGGTATCCAACGTGAGCAAAGTTTTACGAAATTTCAGTTTTTCGGTAACAATTTCATGAATTAGTGATCGTGAGATTTGGGGAAATTCCATAGCGAGAGCACTAATTGTAAACCTTCGGTTTTCGTGGATCTTGTCATCAATCGCGTGAACCAGTTCTTCTGTAACCAAAGATGGACGCCCACTTCGTTCTTCATCGTGCACGTCACTACGTCCGTCATTGAACTGTCGGACCCATTTTCTCACCATTGAATCACTCATCGCATTTTGTCCGTAAACATCACAGATTTGCCGATAAATTTCACTTGGTTTCACTTTCCTCGCATTCAGAAAACCTCACAGATCTGATTTCACAAGCGGCGGGATTTTCAATCAACACTGACATTGTAAACAAGCACAACAAAGCGTACGTGACTAACAGCAATCTCCAAATGGTGCATGTTTCTTCTCCTTGATACAGAGCGTCTACCGCGCATGTGCGGAACTGCGATCGCAGTGCTGCAGCGGAGATAAATTGAAACGGAACTTACTTTCTGGACGAACCTCGTATTATACTTAAATAAGTACCGCTTTGATATAAGCCAAGGGCAATTATTTAACACCTTAATTTTTATATGAAAGCCTGGACCTCAATATACTTTTCAACATAATTTCCACCTATATTAAGGCACTTATCATATGACCAGCTTCTGAATTTCGGCTGCCTGATTTGCTAACTATTCCAGTGCGGCCATGTTGACATAGTCATTATTGTTGTATCGCTGACCGCTGCAGTGCTTCTTTAAGTACAAGAACAAGTGATAATCACTGATGCTACTTCAGGGCAGTATGAAGGGTGATCAGGCTGTTCCCAGCCAAAAGATGCAATGAGATCTCGACTTCGATGAGTCACTTGTGGACTGACTAGCAGTGCTCCAAGGCATTTTAAACTCTCCTTAATATAAGTGGAAACTGGCTTGAAAAGTAGATTAAGGTCCAGGCTGTTAAATAAAAATTTAAGTGTTAAAAATTGTCCTTTTTTTTTTTAATATCGAAACAGTACTTATTTAAAAAACCAGTCTCATATTTTCGATAAATAACACATTTTTATATGTTCATAACGTATCATTAGGTTGGTTTTTATGAAACAATAATGGTAGCAAATAAAAAATTGGGATTATATTTACAAGCATATTACACACATCCATAAATTCAAGAATAAAAAAGGAAAGTAATTTGTCAAGCATCTTCCTAGAAATTCTGCTTAACTGTTTGGGTATTTATAAAGTGCAGACTGGTGAAAACTATGAATTTTATTCTCCGGAAATTTTGAGAAATGCATTGAATGGCTTTATATAGATACTTATAGTGTATGGCACGAAATAGAAAGGAAACAGGCTCACAATTGATGTCATGATATTAATGGAAAAAAAACAGAAGGAAAAAGTCCATGATTTGGATTCGAACCAGGGACCACAAGCACCACTCTCGTCACCTCTGCCAACTAGGCTATTGCTGACTTGAGACAGCAAGGCTACAAGGTATTGTCCGCGTGCTACGAGAAGACCGCTGAGTTGCTTAATGTTCTTGTATGGAGTCGCTGCAGTTGCAGATGAATCTATTCATTGTTGGGAGACAAACAGCCAAATTTGAGTCGATCCATGTTTCATAGATGTAAACAATAGGACGATTTTCTTGTCTTATTTTTTTCATATTTCTGAGGTATCTCCTCTCCATGCAAAGGTTTTTATTTGTTTGGAAACACGGCCAGAACTCATTATTGCGCTACTTGATTTTAGCGCTTTTCCTCCCTTCATAACTATAGACTGATCTGCAACTACCAGCGACACCATACGAGCACATTAAGCAACGCAGCAGTCTTCTCGTGGCGTGCGGACAGTAGTCAAAATGATAACACCAGTTTTAACTTATTACTTTGATGTTACATTTATTCCTGAAAATATGGCCTCTGCCTCACCCATTTATTCAAAGGAAAACTAATCAAGCTAGATCCATAATTTATAACGTTTATAAAGAGAATAGGCCTGGAGATAGTAATGATGCAATAATAAAATAGTCCAGCATGGCATTAGGATATTGTATTCAACCTGTCAATTAATCACTAACTGAGATGTGCCAGAATCGTTTTGGTTTAGTTTTAGCTGCAATTTCACTTAAGGAAATGGCAGGAATAAGTAATACTCATTTCCTGTATGTTTACTGATTGGCTGAACAAGTTTTAATCATTTATACATGCCCTAAGTTCCTTTTTCTTTTACGCCGGAAACTATAATTGGATGAAAGCTATGTGTAGAATTTTTCTTTTCCAAATTGCCAAGTCACAGTTCGTGGATTTTCCATTGTCAAATATAGAGGAGTGGCACATGATGTCAGAGTGATAACCTATCCTATTTTTCCTTGGCTGCCCCCTCTATGAAATCAAAAGCTTTTGAAGTGGCAGAAGGAGTGGCAGATTGTAATACTTTTGGAGAGTCACTCTATTAAAAAATAAAACGATTTGTGCATTTTTACTCCTTAAATTAATAAATGGTTAAAAGCTGGAAATACTAAACCAAATAAAACGGGTTCAGGGACATGGAAACGAATAAAACTAAGACTAAAAACAAAGGGGGGGAAATGGATCAGTGTTCTTGACTGAAAAGAGTGGATGCCGAGCAATCTGGAATTTTCTCAAACAGGATCGGAGATTCCATTATTTTCTAACTTTAACCGACAGTCGTGCTGTAGTCATTAATGATAATTCAGGCTTTTATAAGGCATAGAAAACCCACATGTAATTGAGGCCGGTTTGCCATCTAAAGTGCACGTAACACCACGGTGTCATCAGCACCACCCCTCTATAGAGGGGTATACATAAGGACAAACGGAATTTCTACTTTAAATGTAAATAAACCAAAAAGGTTTTTCAAAAGATTAGGTCAATAATGCGTGCAATGGACATTTAAGGGTGCGGTTATTGCTTTAATTTCCTTGCACTGGTTTTCTTTTATAAAAGAATTTTTCAGAATCAATTTTTGAATTGTGACGAGATTTAAAAAAAAAAAATAATAATAATAATAATTTTTTTTTTTAAATTAACATCGTGATTCTTGCTGTAAATTTGCAAAATTTTATAAGAAACTTTTTTTTCGTGAAATTAGGAAAAATTAAATTTTTTCAATCTTAAAATCTCATGCAGTAGAGCCATTTCGAAGAAAATAACCTTGATATATGACGACACAGTGGGAGTGATCTCGTAAGCCTAAATTGACTGTAAGTTGGGAGGGGGAGGACAATGTTATTTGCAAGTATACCATGTCCAAGTATTATCTTAAAGGATGCTAATAGTCATGTTACGTACCGTCTTCACCGATACTTTCTGAAAGTTTGCGACGAGTCCGAGTCTCTGGCGCAACTCTTCATTCTCTTTTTCCAGCTGCGAGTTTTTCAATCTGAGCGATCTGTTTTCGTCTTGTAGTCTGGAATGCTAGGAATGACGGAAGGGAAGATGATCAATTAGTACTGGTTTTAGAAACAAAAACTCAGCTCTAAAGATCGCGATCACGGATATTCATTCACCTTTTTTGACAAAAGATGCACTTCCTCTTCCAAATCCTGCATTCGGGCTTTCTTTCGGTCTCTTGCACTTTGTGCTGCAACTCGATTTTTCAGTTTCCTAAAATAAAACGTTAGCAATCGGTGGAGTTAGTTTTCAAGAGCAGATTGAGCTTCCATTGTTTAATTTTTCAACGAAGCTGTGCTGCAAGATACGAATTCGGATCGCACTTACCGTCTTAATATTTTTTCCTCGACTGACAAGTGGGTAAGCCGTTGCCTTTTTCTCGGTGGTGACAATTCGTGGTTGTTTGACGATGGCAGGAGAGAAGCCATTTTGACGATGGGCTGACTGGTATAGCCGCAGATGGCGATCTTGTTGTGTTTGGTGGTGGCCACGCCGGGCATCTGAGTTATGATGATTGTTTTCGTTTGAGCCATGACTCCATGTGATTATTACAGCAAGAAGACCATTCCCAAACGCACTCTTGAATGTCAGAAAATTCCAACAAAACGTCCCTTACTTAACATCTCGCCAGAGGGGGAGGATTTTCCTTACAGCGTTCTTTTCCGTCTATCGACGCGCTCACTTCCACGCTGGCACCCCTTGAGTTGGCATTTTCTCATTGGCTTCCTCATTGGTGATCTAACCTTAGTGCGAGCAGATTGGTTGTTATTTAAAGACGTTTGACGTCATAACCACGTACAAAATGCGGGTTACCTCACGTGACTTCCTTTCCAATCCGGGTCGAGGCTGATGCAATAATAGCCATCTGGAATGTAATGGAGCTGTTTTCGTTGAATTGCCCGTCTTGCATGAATTTTCCAGGTTCAAATCAGATTACAAAAAAAAATAAATTCAGAAACCCATCTTTATCTATAATTTATTACAAATTGTTCATTGTTATAATGTTTGTTTGTTTTTTTTATGTTTAACATACTGCTAGTTGGTTCACAAAGAGATAAAACGAAACAGATCTACGAATACCTGTTGAATGTTTCAAATATCGCTCCAGCACTTGAACATAGAAAAATTTTAAGGCCATTTTAAAATAATATTAAAAAAAACGAAAACTTATAATTACACAAAACAAATTCTTTCTTTGTATGCAAGCATACGATATACAAAAGAGTTGTAGGGTAGATAGACCAATAATAAAAATGAAAACGCATAGCTGCTTCATCAGGAAGGTTTATATACCTGTATTTCATTTACTATTGTTTTCATTTTGATATTTAAATCAGTTACAGTTATAACTTAAAATGGAAGACCTAAAGAGAAAAATAGCAGTATTCCAAATGTCTTCCGTCTTTGTTCTGGGAGTTTCCAGATGTTTTTGCACTGTCAATAGTCTTAAGTTAACAGCAGTTATAAACCTCTTTCTGGTTAATTGCAAAATAAACATCAATTGGGAACCATAGAACAATGTATTGAAAACCACTATTTCACGTGGGGGGGGGGGGGCTAATCAGGTGGTTTGGCTAATATGTTATAAGTTATTTCAAATAACCATCCCCTCCCCAGGGAAGTTATGGTCCTGAGGTCTTTTCTACACTGAAGTTTGTAAATGTAAATTTGTAAAATTATTGCAGTATAAAAAAATATAAGTTTAGGACCAATGGGGGGGGGGGGGGGGGCTGTAGCCACCCCCTTAAATCCGCCACTGATTATTAGAAAATGTCGAAATTTATGAAGCAAAGAAAATATATTTAGATGAATAGAATGTAATATCTTAGATTATGAAATCAGTGATTGCTAGTGTATCATGCGATGGGATGGAACAATTTAATATTCAACCCTCGTCCCCTCACAGTTTTATAATTGAATACATTTTGCACATTGGGTCATCAATCAGGGAAGTAAACTGTTATGATGCAATACATTCGCACAGGCCGCAGACATTGTCATGAAAAAAAAATGAAAAACAATTTTGGGGGGATAAATCTTTGGAGAGGGGGGTTCATTTAATTACTCCTACGCGACGTTTTCACGTGTATGTCAGAAAATCCCAGCTTTGGAAAAGACTTGGTCTTTTAAATGGTAATGAGCATTAGGTGAACTTGTATTGGGAATGCAAATTTATAAGAACTTTTGAGATAGGAACTGACATTGTTGACTGAATTCTGAATTCTAAAAAAGGATAAAATCTTGAATTGATAGTTGTGAGCTAACAGGAGGGGAGGTGCTATAATAGGATAAGACTAGTTTTTAAGTTTTGTCTTTGAATTAGTTGACACATAGCAGTATCAAATTCATATGAGTGTAGTTTCTAAGATAAATTTTAGGTAAATGCTAAATTGATAATGATAATATGGTAAATACAGGGTGTTTCAAAATTATGTACAATAAATTTAGTGACATATTCTTCAGGTCAAAAGAAGACGAAAATGTTCTATAGCACTTGTCTATGCAAATCCAATATCATATAGCAGGGAAGCACGGTAGTTAGCAGACGATATTTTAGCAGTTCCAGCGTTTCGACCCAACACTAGGTTGAGTGGTTAGTTCCATTTAAACCTTTTTAGGGTTGTTCCGTTAGTTGTATACGGTTGTTTCCATTACTGTAGTTTCACTACTGTACATCCACTAGGAATATCAATTTCAGAACGTTTGCTTTGACATATTACGATTTACGTAAAAAAAAAAAGTCATGTACACGTATTCCAGTGCAGAATACACTGACATGCACCTAATGTATGGTCTTGCGGACGGAAATGCTGTGGAAGTAAGAAGACTCTACCAAGAACGCTTTCCGAATAGACGTTTGCCAAATAACCGAACATTTGTATCTGTCGACAGACATTTGAGGGAGCGTGGTTCCTTTGGCCGTCAAACAGGACAAGGGCGGCCTGTAGCACATTCTCCGGATGAGGAGGATGTAATAATTGATATCAAACAGACAAGCACCCGTCGTATTTCTTCCATGGTACACATTCCGCACTCATCTGTTTGGCGCATTCTTCACCGTCAGCTTTTGCATCCATACCACCTGCAACTGGTTCAGGCACTGAACCCAACGGACTATCCACACCGACAACGATTTTGCCAATGGATACAACGTCGTCATGCTGCAGACCCTAGTTGTTTCAGCCAGATACTTTTCACGGACGAAGCAACCTTCACCCGGACAGGAATCGTAAATTCTCACAACCAGCACCATTGGGCAGATGCTAACCCGCATGTTACCAGAGCTCGAGCGCATCAAGAGCGTTTTTCCGTGAACATTTAGTGTGGAATTGTCGGAAATAACTTAATTGGCCCTTATGTGTTGCTGCCACGATTTTATTACTGGAAGATGTTCCTCTTTTGATAAGATCTAACATGTGGTTCATGCATGATGGCGCTCCAGCACATTTCAGCCATGTTGTGCGAGCACACCTTAATGCTGTATACACGAATCGGTGGATAGGTCGAGGTGGACCAGTAGCCTGGCCTGCAAGATCACCCGACCTTAATCCCTTGGACTTTTTTTCTGTGCGGTCATGTGAAAACGATCGTCTACAGCACAGAAGTTCCTAACATTATGGATCTGCGACAACGAATTGAAAATGCATGCCAAACCGTTCGTAATGCTGGCGACGAACTCTTCCATGACATCAGACGGTCGCTCATGCAACGAGCCGAAGCGTGCGTGCGAGCTGGTGGTGGGCACTTTGAACAATTCCTGTAATTTGGAGCCACGGGTTTAGTTGGCTGTATCGCGTAAATAAATCGTTTCCAGACAAAGTGCTATAGAACATTTTCGTCTTCTTTTGACCTGAAGAATACGTCACTAAACTTACTGTACATAATTTTGAAACACCCTGTATATATGGAGACGTTCTCAGTCGACGTCATTAGCGTGTTGACGCAAGGGAATGTGCGATACTGAGGTGAAAACGAACAACCGTTCTGCATTCGTCTTGCTACTCTCCATAGTTTCCGATTTTATTTTCTCCTTCTATATTAGTAATGCACTTAGCAAACACACCAGTTCAAGCTGCTTTTATCTTCTATTGATATTTTTTTATTTTAATGAATATTTTTCAAGTACGAGTACATCATTTTCTTGTAAAATTTCATAAAATTCGTCGTGTGTATAATTCAGATTTACTGTCACTGACATGACTGCTGATAATGTTTCAATATTTATTTTAGATTTATCACTGCTCCAAAAATCATTAATAACGGAAAACACTCATTCGACAGTGGATTTTTACGGCCAGACATATTCCAATAATGGTTTTAAATTTATCGAGGGAGTATGCTGTGTTTGAAAATGCTTAAATATTTCCGCCACTGCATATATGTGTCGATTTTGGTTTCTTTCCATTTATTAATTTTATATAATCTAAACAATTTATATAAAAAGATTTAGCCATGCACCCTGGGTTTTCCTCTTCAGCTTTGTTGATTTTTTTTTTTGAATTAACTTCAACGCAACAAAGTAACTTTTAAATCTTAAAAAGTGACTTTTCAGAGTTGTTGTAAGCAATTTTAACTTCTGGGCTGAAACTTTGGATCGTGCAATTTCTTCAACATTTTTAATGAAATATAATAACTTGGCTGTAAACAAAATACGAGGGTTGGGGCAAAAGTCATGGCAACTATCTTTTTTTCTTGAAGATACCAGTCCGGTTGGAAAATGTGACATAGGACAAGGTGTTAACTACATGTGTGGACAATGAATAGCACTGAAATATCGTAACACACTAATTTATTACGGTAGGGCATTATTCCCAAGGGCTTCCACTAATTCACTGTGACATTCCATCGCATTTCTCCCTCGGAGAGCGGCTATTTTGATGTAAGCGCGCTGCTCAACACGGGTTACTTCCATCTCGCACGACACTCACCAACTGACTGATTTCACAGCCCTCGCTGCGCTACTACCTGCTATCACAGAGCCATCTGTTGTTCTGCATACACACTATGCCCTCAGAACTTCCACACGACACATATACGTTTGTGATCCATTCACATATCTACAAGAAAAAAACTAGTTGCCATGACTTATGCCCCAACCCTCGTAAATTGATATGGTGGACATTCGCACAGGTCTTCCACTTTATCATGGAAATAAAAAAAAAGGAAAATTTTTTTGCAACGGATGGAGGGGGGGGGGGGGAGTTTAATTTATATATTT
>JAHWFO010028860.1:512319-536315 GCA_023313115.1 Rhysida immarginata | reverse complement strand
GGGGGGGGGAGTTCTGTTCGCTTGTATGAATACTACAGCTATTTTTTCATTTTTTGAAAAAAATAATATCTCCAATTAATATAACCAAAAAAATTGTCATAAAAATTCCTTCAAGGCACAGTTTTTCAGGGGGAAAATCCTGAGATCACGCACTTCCTTCAGAAGGGAAGTAAAGCCGTTGGTCCCGTGTAGTCGTTTGCCGGCTGCACGTTAAAGAACCCTTGCGAGGCAAAATTTGCGACCCCTATAACGCCGTCCTGAAATGACCGTGGCAGTTGAAAAGGACGTTAATACCAAACAAACCAAACCAAACCAATCAAGGCACAGTTTAAGGTACCCTCTAACAGTGCATTAATTTCATTTGGTTCTGTCTTTTTGCCGTTTCAGAAGAGATAGCTGTAGAAAATTGATCACATACGTAGAGACGGAATTTTTTTTCTTTCAAAATTTCAATATCATCTTCTCGAATCATGAGTTTTTAAGTCTACTTCAGAAAAAAAAAAATTGCGTTGGGGAAACGAAAACAGGCCAATATAACACAAATTCTTACGTTTTAACTGCTGCACAGAAATATATTTTTAGTTCGATCACTACAGCTAACAAAAATACAATATGATCAACTAAGATGAATTAATTTATCCTGATATACGTCCCCTTAATGACCAGAAGTTCAAAAGGACTTTTAAAATATTTAAACGGACTGAAAACTATTTAAACTAGTTTTAAAAACAATAAAATTCTTTAATAACCTTATTTCATTTGGAATTCCATTCCACAAAAAAATCATTTGATTTGTGATTTTTTTCAATCCAACCTTCTTATAAACTTTTGCTGTTCTAAGATGACTTTTCATAGTCGTGAAAGTATCATACCTTGTATCATAGTTGTGAAAGTCACTGTTCATAAAGAAACACTCATGTTTGCAGTTCAATTCTCTAAGCATATGGACACCCAGTAAATAAGTATGTATCTGATATACAGGGTGAGTCAAAAGTCGCAGTACACCCTGTTTTTTCGAAAACCTTGAATATTCCAGTAATTGTATGGGTGAGGTGGTCTATCTTTTACGGTATATACCGAAGATGGCCGCCATCTTGAAATCGGCCATCTTCAATCTAAGTCAATTTTTTTTAAATGAAAGGGGGTCGTGTGATATATCAAATAACATCAGCATTTTCTAACAATTTCATTCCTGTCAACAGATTTGAAGTAGCAGTTATGGTTCAAAAGTTACAACACATTTTGTTTGGAATTACGGGCTGGACTGTTCTCCATAAAGGACAGTCATTTAATGTGTTCAACATGGTGTCCCTCTTGGTCAAAGCACATTCGAAGGCGCTGAATCCAATCGTCATGTACTCGCAGAAGGATTTCCGCAGAAATGCTGGCACACGCTTCTTCAATGCATTGCTGGAGATGGTGTATGTTTCTGATTTTCTGTGCATATACGAGTTGCTTTAAACGACCCCACAGATAAAATTCAAGCAGTGTGAGATCAGGTGATCTGGGTGGCCATTCCACAGCACTATGTCGGCCAATCCAATGACCAGGAAATTGAACATCTAACCACTGACGAACATCTGCACCATAGTGTGGTAGCCCCCATCCTGTAAAATTGGAGGTCTTTCTAGGTACCGGTTGTTAAAATCTGCAGCTATGACACGGAAACTTCGTTCTCCAGACATCAAAATGACCTCAATTTTCTCCTCCGTGGTCAAAGCCATCTTCATTTATAGTTGTACCGCAAGATTTAGAGCCCTGAGTGGAATGCTCCATTAACAGAATAAGGGGAGTACGGCTCTTGCTCAAGATCATTGTTGAAACGATGAATTATTTCATATTGTTGGATTTTCGCTAACGCAATGATTTGTCTTCAGAGCAATGATTAAATTTAATTCTTATGTTACAAGATTTTATTTTATTAATTTATGTATTTATATTATTTTATTTATTCATTTAGTTTAGTTTATTTAATTAATACTAACGACGTGAGTGGTGGCTTTGCAGTATAAAAGACAGGGTTCGTACGGGTCATGAAAGTCATGAAAAGACATGAATTTTGGGTCATTCTTAAAAGGACCTTAAAAACTCATGAATTTGAGTGTTGGGTCATGATTTTTTTATTGTGTAAGGCATTTTCTCTGCTTATATGCATTGAAATTTTGTTTTATTATTAGAAAAGATATTTAATAATTTTTTAAATATTATTTACTTATTTAATATAAAGATATATGAAATTTCTATTTAATTAGGATGAAATTAGCAGTTTTCTGTAACCGCTATCGGTTTGTAGTGTTTCCCGCTTCCTCTCGCCATTTTGTACACCGCATGGTTTAACCCAGTATATTCCAAACAATAAAACGCTTGAAGAAAAATTCTGAAACTTTGAGAACTTATTTATTATGGTTCATATAACATAAATACACAAGTAAAAAAAAAAAATTTGAAATTCTTTTTATATTATGACAGTTTGCATATAGGATACATTGGTAAAAAAGTTAAGTCAAAAGTATTATATGTGGGGGTTTTCTTATTCAAGCATTTATTATAAAAGAAACATTTATTGGTGAAAATTATAAAAACAATTTCGGTCTTTATTTAGGCAGAGTGCTACTTCACATTTTGTACACCAAACATATGTGAAACCTTTGGTACAAAACTTGCAGCGATTTCTTTTATCTTTCCAAACAGGCCAATGAGCCACTTGATCTTTTCTTACATCACTCACGGGGACTATTGTGAAAGTTTTTTTCTTCATAGATGAAGGAAGGGAAGGAATTCCTTCATCTGATGGTCGTCCTCTTTTTTTTCTTCTTTTTTGCCAAAATAAAGGCGTCAGCTGCCTCAGCAATGAAGATCCTCAGTGGGGTTACTTTTTCGATGTGCTTCTGTTTGCAATGCCGACGGTAAAGAATCCAACCATTCACTACTGTTATTATTACAGTGTGCCAAAAAATATAAAGGTACCACCTTTTACTTTGTTGGTGATACTTGTAGAGTGAGGTTAGGTAATCCAAAAGATCAATCCCTCCCATTGTGCTGTTGTAAAACGAAATAATGGATGGACAGTCAACTTCAATTCTTTTTTTTTTCTCTGATCGGTCCCATCTGGTAACTTTTTTTATTGGAGACACTCCTACACAAGATGACAATACTGTGCAGCATCGATTATCATACCATCTAACTGCTGCAATATCTGTGTTTTGGATGGTTGTAACAATTTGAGATGAGGCACCTCTTCCTTTTTTCTTCAGTACTGCTTCACTGGGGAGCTTACACTTGTTAACCCTGTTGGCTTGTGCAGTACCAGTGTAGTAAATTCCCTTTTCCATCAGCTTCACAATTAGTGGTAAAGTTGTAAAATAATTATCTGCTGTAATGTGTGATGGACCATTAGTAGACATTGTTTCAGATAACTGGAGTACAATCCCTGGTCCCAATCCTAAGGCACAGTATTGATCATTTTTTTGGTTTTTACCCTGGTAAATGTCGAAGTCGTACAGAAATCCTGAAGTCCCTGCTCGTCCCCATAGCTTCAAACCCCACTTGTGCGGCTTTTTTGGAAGATATTGCCTTAGTAGTGATCTGCCTCGGAATGACACCATTAACTCATCTACAGACATCTTTTTTTCTTCTGGAATTTTTAAGAATTGAGTAACCAATGACTTTAGCCATGGTCGGATCTTCCATGCTTTGTCTGATTTATCTTCATCTGATGCACCCGATTGTTAACAAAATGAAGGTGACTTACGAGTTTTTGCCATCTGTTTCGTGACATGTTATCAGCAATTGGTGCATAACGGGTGCTGGTTTCCCAATAAGCTGTGTTTCTCTTCATGCTCACAAGTCCCATTTTCAAAAAAAGGCCAAGTAATATTTCTATTTCAGATGAATTAGTGTCCATGCATTCTCCTTCTTTTTGAATGCTGTAAATGTTGGTTTGAGTGGCAATCTCTTCAATCATTTCTTCTGTTATGAACATACGAACATACTCATAAGCACTTAGATCAATATCTGGGGGTTCCGGAAAATCATCGCTAAAATCGGGCAATTGGGTATCAAACTCCACGTCTTTCCATAATGAGTTCTTACAATCTTCCTTCAGCTCATCTGCAGTCGGTCCTGTTTGAGAAGCTTGTTCTTGAGCTTGCAATACTGGCACATCAGGTACATCATTGGGTTCACCATCTTCAGATGATTCTTCATTATCAATTGTACAGAGTTTATGCAGCTGATATTCTCTTATATCATCATCAGTATCACTAGTGTCAATGTCACTAAATTCACTATCAGATCTTTGAATTAGGTCAAAAATGTCTTCAGCTGTTAGTGGTTTACTCTTCTTAGGGCGACAAGTGGCTGAAAATAACATACATTCCAGTGAGGATTATATGTAGCCTATTTTATAATTACTTTTTTACTTTGTTGAAATTATTTTTATGGACTTTTGCATGCACTTTACCTATTTATTTATATAGTTATTTATTTATATAATAACCTAAACAATATTGTCTTGCTTAAATTTGGTACTGTACATTACATTAAAAATATAAAAATAAAGTTTTTATATTTAATTATTTTTATAATCACACAGTAGTTTATTTATGCCTTATTTCAAAGAAAATTGAAACTGAACATCAAAAGTATACAAATGAACCAATGTTGCAAATATGCAACATGTGACTTTACACTACTGAAACGGGCATAATTTTTTACGTTCGTCAGTCAAAACCACGTGATTATTTTAGTTTAGACTGTTATAAGTAAATATAAAGCAAAATAATACTTTTTGAATACAAAATGTTTTAGGTAAAGGTCATTTTACCGGAGCCACTTTGGCCTGACGAGCTGGGATCCTGCATGGTTCTCGGCGGGAATTTTTTTAAAAATTAGTGCTGGCATCTAGTGGCTGAAACAATTACTAGTGATCAAAAAGTGTTGCAGATCTGTAACATTGAGAGATATAGTAAAAAAAAATCGCTTGTTTGGCTTAAAAAAATTCCGAACTGTGATGTAGCATATTTGTGCTCATGGGACATACTGGGTTAAACCACGATGTAAGATTAGGCATGGTTATAGATATGCCTAATCTTACACAGTGGTTTGAACCAAGGCATTTTCATGATATAGAAAAAGCCTTGGTTTGAAAACCAACGAGTAGATCGCTTATGTGGCCGTCATCTTTGGGGGACGAAAAGCGGAACTAATCTCACTACTATGGACGCCATTACTGCGGTTGGCAGAACAACATCGCCAGCTGAGAAGCCCCCCCTCCCCTATAATGCTTACAGTCTGAACTTTCATATGCGACCTCTCCCAAATTTAGGTGCTTTTTAATGTCAAAATCTTTCGCATTATCTATACGAATAATTGCGGTATCACTGAAACGACGGCAACATTGTTGGATATAGACATGTATCAACCAACCACGATATAAAAGATGACCAGGATTTTTACATGAGAAAAACATTCTGAGATGCAGAAAGATAAAAACACACCTGTGAAAGGTCAGTGGTGAACCTTTAATTTAAAGCGGAACAAGAAATTGACATCGAGTTTTACTGTGTTGTCATCGCAAGCTACACACATAAACATATGATGAAGGCCATTTTCTGACTAGCAGCTAATTCTCGAATTCCTCCGACCAATCAGAAACAAACTAGAGTGCCTTTATAACCAGAGTGTGGTCATACGTGGGACAGATTTCTATTGGTTGTTCATTGTCACGTGTTATTTTCCACCATTTTGTGTCCAAATAGCGAATAATTAGCATTGAGTTGTGTGGAGGTAAGACGGTTTTTTGTAATTTTTAAAAGATTTTAAAGGATTTTAGTGACCACAAATGCCTTCCTGTGCTGCAGTAGGGTGTTCTAATTGCTCTGAAGATGGTTTTTTGATGAAACAATTTCCTCGCGATCCAGAAAGACGAAAAGAGAAAAGTGGAAACCTTCGGACAACTAGTTGCCTTTGTGAGGTTAGTAAAAATCAAATGTTTTATATATCGTATTTATTCTACTTTAATCGCCTAAAACACCTAAATTATTGGGATCGTATTATAAATTATTAGCGCGGGGTGGAGGGCGGGGTCAAACGAACTTCGGGCTGACGAAGTTCAAACGAAATTAGCGTATAATATACATTACAATACATTAACTATACACTATATACAATATTCAGTTCATTAAGCAGTATATTAATTCACTTTTTGATTGAATTTTTCCTCGTTTAAAGCTAAAACGAAAATAATTTCTCAAAAAGAATAGCAACTTCAAAACTACTTCGATCTGCCAAAGGTGCACTTTGCCCTGTTGCTTCTTTTCCGATCACATGAGAAAGAAGTTAAGTAACTGTTGTGAGAACATATGATAAAGAAGTTAAGTATTGTTGATTTTAAAGTAAATTTTCTTCTGGTTTTTAAAAGAAACATTTTGATGAAGATCAGTGGGAAAAAGATAAGAGTTGACGGGGAAAAAAAACTGAAGATGAATGCTGTTTGACCACACAAAACCACAAAAAAAAGAGAAAACTACCAAAGCAACGACTTCCACTGTAGAATCCAAGAAAGCTGAAAAAATTAGAGTTACCAAGGTAAATACGTATTCTGAAGCTGAAAACATATTGCATAATTAATATGTAATATACATAATCAGGGTGACTAGCGATCGGGAAAAGTCAGGGAATTTTACAAAATCAGCAAAAAAAATGCGAAATAGGAACGAAAAATTTGAAAAAATATCAATTAATATTCTATAAAAATAGTTTTTTTGCTGCCGATGGTCAGAGAAAAAAAACCGCGATCAATCGGGAAAAGTCAGGGAATTTTACGAAATCGTTTTGCTAGACGCCCTGATCATTTTTTTATTATAAACGTGATTCTCATTAAATATTCTTTATTAAAATTTAATTGTTCCTATGTTTAATTTCAGCTCTACTTCAGTTGCACAAATTCATGAGGAAATTATAAGTGATGGTCAAAATGAAGGTGCTTCTACAGAAACTCTGAGCATATGTATGTGTCAAATATGTATAAAGTAACATATGTGTAAAATCACTTGGATCTAAAACTGCAGCATATTTTCCATTGTGTCAATTAGTTTCGTTGAGAGAATTTAAACCGGAGTCAATGTACTACATAAATGATATTGCTTTTTCACTCTGTTCGGAATTGGAAACAGTGTTTCGGCAATTAGAGCAGTTTCTCAATGCAAGAAGTTTATTATAGAAACACTAAAAAATAGCGATAAAATTGCAAACTTTACATTCCCTCGTTGTCATAATATAAAAGGCAAAATCATTAGGCGATTTGTTTTACGTTTAAAAATCTTTGGTGTTAAAAAAAAGAAACTTATTGTTAAAGAACAGAAAAAATGCAGAGGAAATTATGATAGCAAAAGTATAGCAATGCATACCATATTGTCTTGAAATTAACTTTTCAGTTTTACATATTTAAAATTTTAAATTTCATTTGTATTTTGTAGTTAAATTTATTTTAAAATTCAGTCAATAAATCGGCCCTTATTTTTTTCTTTATATAAGCTTATCTATTTTATTTCGTTTTTTTCAGTAACGAAAAATTATCATTTTTTTTTAATAATTCCTTGATTTATTTTTTAATTATGTAATGTTTAATAAAATTTTTGATAAGGTGGATATTCATTTTATTAAAAAAAAATTGTGACATGATTAATAATGAAATAATAAATGGGAAAAAACAAAAAATAAATTTTAATTTACATTTTTTCAGTTTATTGTTGTAATTATTACTTCTGATAATTAAAAGTGGACTTTTATTTTCGATTTATTGATTCACTCCATTAATTCGAGTTTTTTTTAATGCCAAAAGTGCAAAATTTCTTGTTTCTGCTACACTAATCTATAGACAGATTGGACACAATATGGCTGCCTGGCCTCTCATGGCCACACTGGTTATAAAGGCACTCTAAAACAAACGTACGTGTTGCGCCCTCTTTTGTCGGTCTTTGCAGAGGCTTAATATCTCAAAGGCCATGATGTAAGATGAGCAGCGATTCAAAGCGTATTTTCTGATGATCTGAGTGAAATGTTTAAACTATAAAGATATAGGGATGCAACATCGAATCAAACATCGATGTTTTTCTGTAGTAGTATTTTCAGTGGATTATTCAATTACAAAAACAACGTTAAATGAATATAGTTTCAATTGCAAGAACGATAATTTCAATTGCTACCGGCGGACTCAGTGAAGTTATTTCAGAAACATCGGAATAAAATCTTCGATAACATCAGAAGGAAAACATATAGATACATCGTAACAATTACATCTATGTTTAAAAAAATGTAATCTCTTGCATCTCTAGTATAAACCACTACTAATGCTAGAGAAAATGAGTTTTGCCATTTAATATTACTAGTATTAATCAGTTTCTGCCCTACCTAACCAAAGCGTAATCTGGCTAGCTTGATTTTTTGATTGAAACTTTCAAAAACAAGAAGTGAAAAAAAAAATCATTCAATGACGAATTTACAACATTACGTAATTTAATAAAATAATTTTACTGAAATGAATTTCTCTTTCAGTTTTATTTGTCTAATTTTTAGCATTTCGTTTTTATCTTGTTTAGTGCAACTTTGCACTTTTGTGTAATTTTTTTTGTGTAACGGAAATTTGTTTTCGATTTGTTAACACTTGTTTTCTTGCACTACGTAAATGAAAAGAAGCGTTTTACTTTTTTTTTTCAAGATAAAAATCATCAAAGACAATTCCTAATTATAGTTTAGATTTCATTCATTATCGGTTAGGTGACAAAAAAATCGAATCTAATATCATAAAATTATAGATAAAATTTTTATCATCTTTTTTGCATATCCCTATACGAGTGATATAAAAATTATTTATTTTGATATTTAAAATTATACAGATGTTCAGTAGTAATATAAAGTTATTATTACAGGAGAAGAAATACATAAATTTAGAATTAAACTCAGGTAAACCAAAACATGATGACAGAGGTGATGAATAATGAATTTCAGGGTATGGTCAAAAATGGTGAGCTGCCTATGAGAAAATTATAAGCGACTGAATTGAACGAACTTCTTCAATGATTATATAAATGACTTAATCAATATATTCTTTAATTCTACAAAGCCACCTTAAAACAACGTACTGAATCAATCGAAAGTTTCCAGCTACTAATATACTCTTTTAAACACTGTCACCGAATATGACTGCTCACTGCTGCCAAATAAATGTCTTATTTAAAATTGCTTAAAAATCTCGGTTTTTGGAAATTAAATTCAAATGAAGGGTGAGCCTCGTGATAGCACTGCTTCTGTTCCACCTGAACAAATATACACTTCACTGTTCGATTGTCAGATAACTGGGTTTCATATGTGTAGCTTTTTTATTTAGTGATATACTCCAAGCTCAGACAATCGTCAGTCAAATTTCCCTCCACCAAGAGGAGGTAATTTTATTCGTTCATACTGTGGATGACCTTTGTGGGTATATCAAGCTTCCTTTGAAATATGTTTATGAAGAGTGAAATTATGGAAGTTATGCTTCAAATTCCACTCCAATACAGATACACTACACTGTTCGATTGTCGGTTGTCATTCGGAATTTAGTACAGAGTATCTTTCTGTGAAGACACCCAGCTTTCGGTGCAGCACATAAATTTTCTCTAAAATATACTGTTTAGTTAGCACGAGAGGAGACTTGTGGGATTAGTAGTTGAAAAAAATCCATCAACAAATGCGAATGCAGAAGTGGAATATTCTTTTGTTTTGTGATAATGATAATTTTATATTGTTAAATTAAACATTAGACACTGTTTAAATCAATTAGTGTTAAGTAGTGTACTTTTTTTAAACGAAAACCCCCTACTCCGGATAAGTGGCTATTTCCTTCCGATCTCGAGGCTATCCACTTATCGAGGTTCGACTGCATAATTATTCAAATAGGAATTTTTAAGGATTCTGATGACGACTGGTGGGATGATGAAGAAAACGAAGATCACATACTGAGGGCTGAAATTCCATTCAAATCCCATTCAAGAAAATTAAAAACTGTTTTATTAATTTTCGATCAGGTTAAATGCATGTTACTTTAAAATTACGTTAAATATGATATTTCTAAAATCATGCTAAATTCATGTTATTTTTAATAGAAGGATTATAATATTTCATACCGAATTTACGGTTTTATTTTCAAATTAATTTGTTAAGATAAAAATAAGATAAGTTAAAAAATTATTTATAATTGTGTGATTAATTTAATAAGTTAATTTTTATTAATGGTTATAGATCATAAAATCCAAAAATGAACCAAACACTTTTGAATCCCAAGCTGAATCTCCTTATAAGCATAGAACGAGAATCAAGAGCAGTATTGCTGTAATGTTTAAGCATTATACAATTCGGCATATCAATGAAGAAGCCATAAAAATTAATGCGTAAATAAAATGAAAAAATTTTGATGGAATTGGATAAATAAAAATAAATAAATAAAATAATATAACTAATATAAGAATACATTAATTAAATGATAAATAAATACAAAAAATAAAATAAATAAAGCGAATAATTAATTAATTAAATAAAATAGACTAAATGAATAAATAAAATAATATAAATACATAAATTAATAAAATAAAATCTTGTAACATAAGAATTAAATTTAGTCATTGCTCTTAAAATCTTAAATTTTGTTGGCCAGTGTGATTAACGAATTTTTGCTAGTCACTTGCACCCCGAGACAACACCTAAATATATTATTGACCATTGCCGCACCCATCTAGCTGAAGAGCCCTTCACTTGTCTAAAGATCAAGACAAAATACCCACACTACTCTTCATTCTATCTGGAGTTTCCACACTCAATAGAACATAATGAGTTTTCGGTTTCAGCTTGGCCAAGCAGAACGTTCATCTCCTTATTTTTTGGTAGTGTCACAAGCGCCATATCCATCATTTCAAAATACCAAGCTTTTTTAGAATTCTAGTTTTCGGAAGAGAATGGGAGAGGGCGTGGTAAAGAAGTTATTTAAGGAGGAGCGAACGCGAGAAGAGGGGAGAGAGTCTAATGCCCGTTTTCAGAATGAGCGCTTTTGCTCACACTCTTGCTCTTACTTACATGAGTGTAAGCAAGAGCAATAGTAAGAGCATCTGCTCTTCTGCTTATGCTGATACTGTTGTTCTTCCTTAAGATCATTATTGAATCTTTTGCGCGTTGAGTACTGCCATGAGCAAAGGCATGGATGGAAGAGCAATCGCTCTTGAATAGCAATCCTGGACAAAGTGTCTGATAAACACGTTTGAATCCATGATAACAGTTTCTCTGCTATACAGTAATAAGTTTCCTGGCTTTTCATCACCCTTCGTGTATAGAAGCATGTAATAATGAATTATTTTGAATGGTAATTTGCTATTTTGCGAATATTAAAATCCATTTTGCAAAATAAAAAAATGAATTAGCAGGATTAAAAATGCATTCTGTCGAAACAAAATGGTATTTTGCAGAGCCTATCTCCACTTTTTATTTTCTTCTTTGAGCTCCTTTGTTACGAGCGTCATATAGAGCTTATGCATGAGGTATACAATATGGCGGCAGCAGCTTCAGCTCCGACTTTGATTGGTGGCAGCAGCTTCAGCTCCGCCGTTGATCGGAAGCTGCTGCCACCATGTTGTATACCAGTTTTCACACTGTGATTGGTTGCTGTGGAACTACATCACTCTCATGAATAAGCTCTATTGCGAAAATCAGAAAATGAAGATTTTCTGGAATAGATGTTTTCGAATGAGATCTGGAGAGGGCGCTAATCAATGATATAAAAAAAGTGAAAGAGGGAGAATGGAAAAAAAAAGTTGAGATTTTGAGAGTCGTGAGCAGAAGGATTGGAGGAGGTGGAAATTAAAAAAAAATTGATTATGAAGAAGGTTTAGGCTTGAAGAGAAAAGTAGTATTCATGGAAAAAGTGAGCGAAGAGTATGGAAAGAATAATGTAAGCAGTTGCTTAATTAATAGTAACGTTGAAGAGAAGTGATAAAGTGGACCTTTCTGTACAGCTGCCTAAAGATTGGTGCACAAAAACCGACTTTTCTCCGTTTTGAAACTTTGTCCGTTTTTCTGGATTGCAGAACTTTTTTGGAAGTTTTGAAAAAAAACGTAGCTTTTTCCGAACCGTTTTACATTATCCGTTTTTTGACAAATCGACGACGCGAACTTTTATGTGATTGGTGGAATCGAGCATGATGTATATGGGGCTGACTGTGAGACTTGAGTTAAATCATAGCCAACATGATAACTAGCGGTTAAAACCCAACGCATCCCATCGCTTCAGCGCATGCGCATTTACGGTGTTGCTAAAAGGTGATGATTCTGTGGTGATTTTAGCAGCGGGAAAGCAACCCCTTCTCACTTAAAAGTTTACAGTTTGCATTTTATGCGGTATCGTTTTTTGTTTGTTTTTTTGTTATAAATTTTCTACTGCATTTAAAAAATAATAATAAAATCAAGATCATTTGATTCAGAAATAAATTAAATTAAAATAAATAACAACAACTTAAAAAATTAAAGAAATCATTCCATTTTAAATTTTTTTCATCAATAAAAATAAAGAAATAAATAAATTTAAAGAGTTGTAAAGGTTTTTATTACATTATAACAGTATATAGAATACTCTTAAGGTCAATTCATGAGTAAATTTAATAAAACTGCATTTCAAGATATCAAGAGAATTTGACATTGAAATAATAATTTGACAACATTATTCGTGCAACGATGGGAATGTCAATGTTAAGGGGCAGGGGACGGTGTTACTCTACTAGTTTTCTTAAATTATTAATTTAAGAATAGGTTAGGTTAATACTCTTAAATTGATCATAAGAGTAATCTATATACCAGGGGTGGGCGCGCTTGAGATCAATGAGAGCCGCATTCCAGTTTTTCATATAAAGAGCCACACTTTAGTTACATAGTATTAAATACACCATCTCCAATAGCAAAATATTAGTTACTTAGTCAATTTAATAAGATTCAGTTAAAAAGTTTCTGAAAAAACAGGTTTAAATTTTCAATGGGAGCCGTACATAAGCCTCATTCGCCCACGTCTGCTATATACTCTTGTAATGTAATAAAAACCTTTACAAAATTTTATTTTTATTTATTTCTTTATTTTCATTGATGAAACATAAAATGATTGGCATTTCAGAAGGCATTCTTGCCTTTTATTGGAATGCCGAGTTAATGGATAAATAATTATACAAAATTAAAAATAAAATAAAATAAAAAGAAGTTGCTCAATTGGTAAAATATAACTTATTTAAACAATAGAAAATTATTTAATTATACCATAGCGTATAGAAGAGAGTCTCTTCTATACACTATGGTTATACAAAGTTTTGTGATATCATTCTAACATCAAAGATAATTTATTTCAAAAGGAATTTTGAAATGGTCATGATTTCTTTAACTTTTTAAGTTGTTGTTATTTATTTTAATTTAATTTATTTCTGAATAATATGTTATTGATTTTATTATATTTTTTTAAGTAATTGATTTTTATAAATGGAGTAGAAAATCTATAATGAAAAAAAAACAAAAAAAAAACGATACCCGTATAAAAAGTTAATTTAAGAAAGAAAAAATACATATATTGTAAACTTCTACGTGAGAAAGATTCTGCTTTCTCACTACTAAAATCGCCGCAGAATCTTCGTGTGTGTATGCTACTATTTCACCTTTTAGCAACGCTGAAGCGATGGGATGCGTTGGGTTTTAACCGCTAGTACATGATAGGGAGTTAAATCATACCTATCATGTTGGCTATGGTTAAATCAACATGGCTCCTCGACGAGTTCCAAATAGCCGGTCTGCGCATTTTCAGATCTTCATATGTTGAAAAAGTGAAATGGTGGCTCTCTGCGAATGGGAGGTGCTTGTTGGATCTCTGTTGCAACAATGGACTTTCCATCACAAACACCTTCTTCCAGCACAGGGATGTCCATAAATATACCTGGTACAGGGATGCAATGGACCAGAAATCACTGATTGATTTTGTAATCGTTTCAGCTGACTTATTCCGATCAGTGTTGGATACTCGTGTGAGAAGAGGGGCAGAACTATCAACTGATCACCACCTTGTTGTCTGCACTTTGCGGTTCTCTGAATCCATGCCAACCAAGCGAAATACTAGGTTCAGACAAACTTGGCGCATCAAATGGGAGGCACTGGAGGATAGAGCTGTGAGGAAGACCTTTGCAGATAGCATATCTTCAAGTTTCAAAGAACTACCCAGTGATCGTGGTACTGTTGAAGAGGAGTGGCAGTTGTTTAAAACTGCTGTGATTACTTCGGCTGCTTTGTGCTGTGGTCGTAAGCGGCTGAGTGTGGCGCAGGGCGGTGAGAAAAGGACTGCATGGTGGAACGGTGAAGTCCAAGAAGCTGTCAAGGCAAAGAAGGAAGCCTATTTGCTATGGCTTGCAAATAAGTCAATTTCGAGTCGAGTGCGGTACACTGAGGCGCGAAAAGCAGCAGCAAAGACAGTATCAACAGCTAAAGCCAAGGCCTGGGAGAAGTTCGGGGAGAAATTGGAGGCAGACTATGGTTCGGCAAACAAGGTGTTCTGGCAGACCGTGCGCCGCCTCCGTGGAAAGAAGTCTCTTTCATCACAAACTATTAAGAGTTCAGATGGGAGGCTTCTGAAAACGGAGGAGAGCGTATTGCATAGGTGGAAGGAATACTTTGCATCTCTTCTTAATCCGGTGACAACAACAACTGAGGCATACGAGGTGCACCTTGGAGCGGAGAATAGTCACGGTAGTATCACTGAAACAGAAGTCAGATGGGCAATTAAGTCCCTGAAGACTGGCAAAGCTGCAGGTGATGATGAAATCCGGTCCGAGATGTTAAAGGCCTTAAATCAGGATGGTATCCTGTGGCTGACTCGAGTGTGTCAGGTTGCTTGGATATCTGGACAGGCCCCTAAGCAATGGCAGACAGGAATTGTGATCCCTATCTTCAAAAAGGGAGATCAGAGAGATTGCAACAACTATCGAGGCATCTCTTTGCTCAGCATTCCTGGGAAAGTGTACGCTAAGTGTCTGGAGAAGAGAAGTCGGGAAATAGTCGACTCCAAACTGTCGGGGGAGCAGTGTGGTTTCCGACCTGGCCGAAGCACGACGGATCACATCTTTGCTCTAAGGCAAATCTTTGAGAAATCCTGGGAGTATGCAAAAGAGGTCTACGCTTGCTTTGTGGACCTCGAAAAAGCATATGACAGAGTTCCTCGGGAGAAGCTCTGGCAAGTGTTGCAAGAGTATGGAGTGGATGGGCAATTACTGGTTGCTATCATGTCTCTGTACGAAAGCCCTCAGATGTGTGTCCGGATAAATGGCATTAAGTCAAGACCATTCACCGTGGGTGTTGGACTCCGCCAAGGGTGCGTACTGTCGCCCATCTTGTTCATTATCTTTATGGACTGGATAGACAGGGGCAGCCGAGGCGATGAGCGTGTTTGTGTGGGCGACTGCCTGGTGGAGAGGTTGCTCTTTGCGGACGACCTTGTCCTGCTTGGGTCTTCTCGCACGAACCTTCAGCATGCACTAGACCGGTTTGCAGCCAAATGTGAAGAAGCTGGGATGAAGATCAGTGTGGCTAAAACCGAAGTTCTGGTTCTTTCAAGACAGCCTGCTCAGTGCGCTCTCCATGTTAGGGGAGCCTCATTGAGACAGGTGGAGAAGTTCAAGTATCTCGGGATTGCATTCACGAGTGATGGACGGCAGGAGAAAGAATTGGATGCTCGGATCGGTGCAGCAAGCTGTGTCAGACGTGAACTGTGGCGATCCGTGGTAACGAAACGAGAGCTGGGTAACAAAGCCAAGCTCTCCGTCTTCAAATCTATCTTTGTCCCCATTCTCACCTATGGTCATGAGGCTTGGGTAATGACCGAAAGAGTGCGATCGCGGGTACAAGCGGCCGAAATGAGATTCCTGAGAGGTGTGGCAGGTGTTACCCTACTAGATAGAGTGTACAGCAGCACAATAAGGGAATCGTTAGGTGTTGAGCCGCTACTTCTCCGCATTGAGAGATCTCAGTTGCGCTGGTATGGCCACTTGATACGGATGCCGCAAACTACTCTTCCTAGGCAGTTGTTATTTTCCAAGCCGGTGGGTAAGAGACCAAGGGGTCGGCCTAGAACCAGGTGGCTAGACTACATGGAGAATCTGGGTTCGAGTCGCTTGGATATTACCAGGGAGGACATGCGCCTGATGGCGGAAGATCGCGATCGCTGGAGATCCTCCATAGGGCTGCTGCCCCCGCGACCCTAACGGATAAGCGGGTTTGAAAAGTAAGTAAGTAAGTTTTTTTTTTTTTTAATGATTATACAAGATCACTTTCAAAATCTTCACTATTTTTCCAACAATCACTATTTCAAAGTCATTAAAAATATTTTAGAATACTTGCTATGAAAAAAATAGCAGAAGAAAAATTTAGATTAGGTCCACAAACTGCATTTTACATTTTAAACGAATTTAGGAGGAGGAAAAAAAAGCATAAATTATCAATGATGGGATTTGAACGCACCACCTTTGGTATGTGAAACGCAAAGCTTACCACTGCGTTACAACAACATTCAGTGGACATGAGCAAAATTTAGATATTTATAAAATGCGTACGTTTGGTGGTAATTTTTGTTTGTTTTTTTTCATCGTAAACTTTTGAATAGTGCGTCGAATGGTTTTGCATCTATTTAAGTCATATGTCATAAGTGAAAGCCATATGCGATAGTGCAATCAGAATTCGTGGAGTCTCCTTCTGAGCGTAATTTCTGCCCTTGCGATGCCATTCTCTCCAACAAAGATCACGACAGCGAGTTGATTTCTTTCTCTTGATCTGCAGAAACCTACGATTTTGTTCTTGATATTTTTGAAAATATGTAAGCTCTATTAAAGCAACTTATTCATATTTTTTTTATTAAAAACATTCTGGATGGATAACCTAAGTTATTATTGCTTCGATGGCCCAGGCGTGAAAAGGACCAATGGGAAGCGCTTTAGGTTTCACAAGCTCCGCCTCCGTCTAGCATACGAAGGTCTGAAAATATGCAGCCAGGGTTGCCAGTATAGTGGCTAGAAGAATAGTGTGGCAACGGCTACTACTGGCAATGCTACATGGCTGATTCCATGATAGTAGCGGCGGCGCTGCAATCGACATAGATATCAGTTGCACGGAGCTTTCCTTCAGATATATTAGAGGCGAACTGCGTTCCAAAAAACTTGAGGACATTTTCTAACATTAAAAAAAATTTAAAAATCTGCTGTTTTAAATAAGCTGAAACATGAGATATTACAGCATGGAATATGTGGAATACACAATTTTGAAAATGATTAGATACATCAAGAGAATATCTTTTTTTCATATAAAATTAATTATTTATCACCTTATTAACAACGAAATTATATTTTAATGTCTACATAAAATGATGCTAAAATTTTAAATATAAGATATTTTAGGTTAATAGGTTTGAAAGCAATTGTTTTTTTTTTATTATTATTTTAACAAATAAGATATGAGTAATCTTCTGAGGATATGACAAAAACCTTCGCTGGTCAAAAACCCTCAGGTATAAAATTCCCTGGTACAAAACTCCCAGTCTAAAATACAAGGGAGGAAAAAAACTTTACTATTATAAAAAAAAACCCAAAAAAACAAACAAACAAAAAACAAACGACTAAAAGCTTAAAAGAGAACATAACATCCAAATGAAACCTTAATTTTTAAAGAATAATTATGGATGTTCTTTGAGGATTTTATTACACGCCACACCTGAACACCAAGAATTTAAACATCTACATGTACTATTTTTCATCAATAACTTAATTTGTATATCATTTTTCTTATAATTTTTAGATCATTTTTATCGAATTATTCGATAATTTACTGGAGTGTTTTGCCTTGTATATTACTGGATAATTTACTGGAGGTGGGGAGAGTTTTTAAAATACGTTTTCTAAGATTAATTTTAATAATTTCTAATATAATTAATAATAAAATAAGATCGCTTATTAAATATTTAGTTGATTTCTTAATACATGATAAATTTAAATTATAACAAAAGATATTTATGGCCAACGCGACCGCCAATTATTCGATAAAATAATATTGAAAAAATTGTTTTTTTAAAAAGACACCCCCTTCAAATAAAAAAAAATCAGTAAATTCAGACAGAAAAAAAACTTCAATAAATTCAAATAAAAAAAAAACTTAGATAGTTTTCAAAATCTAGTTAAAAATGATGTACAAGTTTAAAAAAAATCCTGATCAAAATTAACGCTTTATTTGTGGGTATATAAATTGGGATATTGGACCAGTCTTTTTTTTTCTTTTTTTGTTTAGTTTCCTCCTTTGCACTTTGAATTGGGGTCGGTGAGGATTTTGGCCGGATCCGGAGTAGTTTACTGTACAATAAAGTTGAAGTAATTTAGTTGAACGTAAATAATGTGTAATAAAATAAAATAAGAATTATGCTTATTACTTTTTTTTTTGTAATCGTGCAATGGATATGTGTTGATATCGGCTTTGATTGCATTTTGTTATTTAAAACTAGAATTTCACCCGTCACCTGAAGGGTAAAGAAATGAAAGTGGAAACTTAATAATCTGCAACAACTGTTCATCTGCATATAAAAAATCAACACTGAACATTTTTCAGTATATTTATTTAATTCACAACAATGACTGAGTATTATCTTACCACAACAATCCCTGATTTCGGACGGATTGTTGTAACTTCCTTTGTTGGCTCGACGAATCGGACATGCAGATGTATAAGAGAATTATAGTATTAGATTATATGAAATTTTTAAAAAGTTATTCTGATTTATAAGAAAAATCAGAGAAAAAATGAATGAGAAATATAGATAGTAAAGTAGTCTTGAAATTTTAAACTGCGACAGTAAGAGAGGAGGGGAGCTATTTTATTTGATGAAGAAATCGAAAACTTATCTAAAGAAAAATAATTCAGTGTGAAACGGTCATACATTTCTCTATTCAATTTTTAATACCAAAGATAACTGAAATATAATAAAATCATTTGAAATTTAAAAATACTGCAAAATCATCTCTAAATAAACAAAAAAAAGGGAGGGGGGTCGAAATATTATTAATTTTATCTCGTATTTATGTTCTGAAATAAAATGAAATAAATCAAATTTATAAATTTTACGAAGAAATTAATGGAGCCCTATGACTTCTATATAAAGCTCTGGATGTTTAGCTACTATGTCGATGTAGCTGCCATCTGGCGGCATCATCAATCGAGGAATCAGATTTGAACGTTCGCTGCCACACTATTCTTCTAGCCACTATAGTTGCCAGATATTATCTCCGAAAAGTAGCGAGCCGAACGGCAAAAAGTCGCAAAATTTTCCTAAAAGTAGCCCAATTTTTATGCTACACCGTAGTTGGTTAAACGCGCAGTACATTGTGGTCCTTTACGTTTTTAAAGGCTTTTCCTACATACATTTCCAAAAAATGAAGACAGGAGATGTTGGACTATAAAATTCTCATCGTGATAATGGGAAAACCAACAGCTAGTTCTAATGGGTTAGCTTCGTATGTTTGCAAAGGAAACGCCTAAAACGCTCTAACTAGAGCGGAACGCGAATAAAAATTTATAAAAGAAAATAAAATCTGGTATCAGTCGCTATTTGTGAATAAATTTAAAAAGTAATTGTATATGATTAATTCAATAATTGTATATTCGATGTCCTTTAAATTTTATTTATGTTTACCTATCGCTAAATTCAAATCTTTAGAATTTCTATAGCGATATATTGGAAGTAAGACCAAATCAACCAAATATGGCTGATGCGTATACCTGCTATTTATTGCTCTACCGCGTTTGCTTATATTCTTCAGACTGAGTATAGTATTACTTTGAAATTTCCAGTGAAGCCACATGAAGTAACCCGACAAAAAGGACGAAATAAAATCATCCTCACGTCTGCATGTTATTGCGATCATCCAAAGCCAATCATTGCTGATGATAAACATTTCGGAAATAGTCGGTCTGATTAATGCGTTTGTTTTTCGTAGTACAGATGAACCCGTCGGGCAATTGAAGCGCACTCTTATAAGCGAAGTTTACAATAAACAAGAAATTATTTATTATAAGCGGAGTGTTCTTTTATCCTGAATTTTATGTTAACTTGACTGTCTTCCATGACAGTTACGGCCAGTCTCACTCATCACTCTAAACAAACAAATGATAATTTTAAATTTAATATAAAATGAATATTTATAAGGAAATTCTATAACAGTTTACATTATTTGAAATATTTTTAAGTTAAAAGATAGAAACTAATACTGTAATAGAACATAAATTTTGATAAGATAAAATTTCGTTATAATGAAATATTTTAAAACACTTTACTGCATTTAAATGTTAAACGTGTTATTGTAATCTTGAGAATACAATTTTATGCAATGTTATTTTAAAATCATTCGACATGAACAGATTCAGGTGTAAAACATGTTTATTTAATCATATTACACGTTCTTCAACAAATTAACTCACAATTGAAGAGTATCTAAAAGGTCATCTTCTGGGTCTAGCTCATCTCTATATATAGAGGAATCATAGTTCAGCATCGACACAGGTGGCTCAAATGATGAGCAACAAATTCCTTTTTCTTCAAGATACATCTTAATTCTCAAGATTGAGGTCAAAAGCTCTAGTCCCATTCGGCTTCTTAGTTTAGTTTTTACGGACGTAACTCTCGAAAATACTCGTTCAACCAGGGCATTACTAATTGGCAAGCTGTATACCTTCAATGCAAACTCAGCAAGATCAACCAGCATATGCTCTCCAGCAGCATTCGTTAAAGTAAGAGATTTGGTCCAAAATGAAGTTGCAGATGTCGGAATTTGCCCCTCAAAAACATCATTCCAATCAATAGACAATAGTAAACGCCATTGGCTTTCTATTTCGCTTAGCTTAGATTGATCAGCTAGATCTAATTAATGGCAGTTCCGAAAATGGTGGTCGTGCATGACTCAGGCAGATGTTAGGTGACAGATTCTTGACCTTTCTGAAAATTTTAGAATTACTCGAATTGCGAAGAAGCAGCTCCCTGCAAGCCCTTTCTAAGAAACCGTAGCATCTTTGTCGAATATCCTCAAGTTGCTCATGACTTAAAACATTGTGCTGTCTATTAATGCCCAAAAGCATTCAGTAGTAGTCTTTGTGACTGAAATCAGTCCCAGAAACTGAGATGAAATTTTATTACATCTACTTCTGTAATAACGAACACAAATGCATAAATGTTTTTCACATGCGATATCTGTTGATTCATCTATGATAAGAGAGAAAGACGAATGCTTCAAATCAGTCACTAGTTCGTTAAGCAGGACAAGTGATATGACTTTCTTAATCACAGCACTGCACATTGTCCTGTGCAATCGTAAATTAAAAGAGTTCACAGAAGACGTTGATGGCATTTCTGCTTTCAAAAGTTCACTCAGGTGATCAATAGATTGAATAGAGGAATGACAGGCAATGTACACAGATAGACGAATTTCAAATGCAGTCAGCTTATCTTCTTTCTTGGATAGAATAGACTTTAGGCTTATCTGTTGATTACTTATTTTTGTACTATTCTGTCTGTGTTTTAATGACTGACCGTGCTTCTTTATATCACCTTTATGAGCTCGGATTTCAGTTCTACAGACTTTACAGTACGCTTTGTTTCCGTCATTTTTCACTTCGGCCAAACATTTTCCTCCGTAAACTCAAATAAAGTTCGACCCGAAGACTTAAATAGATTTTTTGGCGCTTAAATAAAAATATTTTTTTAAGTAGCCCAAACTTCCATTTAGTAGCCCAAGTCTTCTAAAAAAGTAGCCCAAAAAGTCGCAAATCACAAACTTCAAAATTTAGTAGCGCCAAGCTTTTAAAAGTAGCCCAATTCGCTACTTGTAGCCCAATCTGGCAACACTGTATGCAGCCGGTCTCGCCTCTACTTCCTTTATTAACTTTTCTTTTAACAGTTTAAGCTGCTTGCCTTTCGAATTTTCCATATTTTTTTTTTTTTTTTTTTTTTGCAACGACAACGTGAAACTTTTGAGCTTATTTGTAATGGCGGCTTTGATCTGACTTCTGGCTTCGACGACGCCCACAATGCATAGCGCTCTCAGAGCTCACCTGATTGGTGCGATTTTTGAAAAAACGGAGAAAATGCCAACTCGGTTGGAAATCCAAAAGTCGGAAGAAAGTCGGTGAAAAGTCGGACAAAGTTCAAAAACGCAAAAAAAGACGGCAAATGTAAAACGGTGTCGAAAAACGTGAAAAGTCGGAGAAAGTTCCAAAACACCCAAAAAACGGAGAAAAGTCGGTTTTTGTGCAACAGGCTTTAGGCTACTAACGCAATATATTCCGTTAATTCACCACAGGCAGTAACTCGTTGGTATCAGTTCCAGGAGTTATGTTAAGGAAGGGAACCTCCTGGAACTGATTCAATGGTGTATGAAAACTCTCATACTACTAAAATCAACACATCATGGAACAGAATCTTCTAATTTACATTCTCATCAACTAAGGGAAGTCCACCATCACTCGATTATGACACTGTGAGACCTTTAATCAATGTGATAGTCCTGTGAGTAGAATACTCCTTTGTTAATGAGGTGGGCGTGGCCTAAACCAACCAATCAACGTGCAGTATTCGCGTCACGTGACCCCCCTCCAACGCCATGCTGACGTCAAGGGCAGCCATTTTCTGGTCACGTGATGGATTTTTCCTGTGAATTTTTTTTTCATTTTAATTTTTATTCTTTATTTTTTATTTGCCATTTTTCTAATTTTCGGGTGTTGCCATTTCGGGGTGTGGTCTTTGTTTTTGGTGGGTGGTGGTCCTTGTTTTGGGCGGTGGTCCTTGTTTTGGGTGTTGGTCCTTTTTTTTGGGTGGTGGTCCTTGTTTTGGGAGTTGGTCCTTTCTTTTTTGGGTGGTGGTCCTTGTTTTGGGTGTTGGTCCCTGTTTTGGATGGTGGTCCTTGTTTTGGGTGTTGGTCCTTTTTTGTTTTTTGGGTGGTGATGCTTGTTTTGCATGTGGTCGTGGTTTTGGTCGGTGATCCTTGTTTTGGGTGTGGTCATTAATGTTTTGGTGGTGGTCTTTGTTTTGTGTGTGGTTCACTCATATGGCTGGTGACATCTTCTTGACTTAACACGTGATTGCAGCCATGTTCCAATTCCTTGAGGCTGATAATAATAAAATTAGTTTCGATTCTTAACATGACACGTAAGGGTTCCTAGGCTGGTCACAGTGTAAAAGTGGTTTATGTGATTTTGCCTCACAATATAAGCTATTTGGGCCCCGATATAGATACCTACTAAGTCAGGATGTGCTAAACTCGCTGGCATCCCAAGTTGTTTTTACCTAATTATTAATTATCTTTTTGTTTCTACCACAACCAAATATTTTTCCGTATTACTTTACACTCTCTTCTAATTAACTACTTCTCAGGCGCTCAGTTTGTTTTTTAAATTTTCAATTTATTTTTAATAATTGCATTGCATTGTCTTGTTTGAATGGGTGTTTGTTTGCTCCCACAACCTGATGAAGTGTTTGACAGGTGACTGAATTCACATATACATGCTTATAAATATAGCTCGCTCACACAGCCTGATGAAATGTTCGTATTCACTAGGTTTTTAGCTTATTTTAAAAGTAATCTATTTGAAAATTTTTTTTTTCATTTTACCTCTCTCCCTGGTGGCCTTTGCACGCATGAATGGTTGATTTTTTTCTCTCAGTTTGAGCTTAGCTGAGAAGTTGAACTAAAAATACAAATTTCACATTTCTCAATGTTGATGAGGTGTATTTTGCTCTCTCTTTACTAATTTGAACATACTTTCAACACCGAGCTTAATAAATGCGTGGTTGGATTCCCCACCTCACGATATTCAGTCGCCCAATCTCTCTCTCTCTCTCTCTCTCTCTCTCTCTCTCTCTCTCTCTCTCT
>JAHWFO010028860.1:463699-512309 GCA_023313115.1 Rhysida immarginata | reverse complement strand
CTCTCTCTCTCTCTCTCTCTCTCTCTCTCTCTCTCTCTCTCTCTCTCATACAGTAGACAACTTTTTCTGTTCACTCATGGTATTAGGATATGAGAGTGATATGTTTTGTACGCTTCGTACTCTTTATAGTGCAAAAGCCAGTGTTCAATTTAAGGCTGTGGTTTCACAAGCGTTGACTTTGCATCATTCGTCACAAGTCGATCAGTTCTCAAAGTCATGCAGTTTTTGGATTGTTTTACAGCTTGAGTTTTAGAGTTTTTACTTAATAAAGGTTGTACGCAGCCTGTACTTTCTTTTTATGTCACTCTCGATAGCCCAAACAAAAGCGATTGTCGCGGTTCCGTGTGGGGCGCTCACGTTCACATTGTTTTTCGAGTATGCTTTCTCAAAGTCGTGTCCTTGCTGGCTTGTTTTTCTGCCTAATTACATTGATTTTTACTTTTTAAAGGCTTGTCATGGGGTATATGTTCGTTTCACGGTCCTTTACGATGTACTGCAAAGTGTTAGATGCAGCGCAAGTGTGTGCTCAAGGCGGTTGATGATTGCTATGCCTCCTCTGCTGGGGTGTAGTTGTTCAGCGCATTCGCTCATGGTCGCATTGTTCACGCGTTTGTGTTTGCTAAAACAATGTGTCTTCCAGACAAAGGTATATGTGATATGTACTTCTGTACTCCATTAGGGATACCCAACTGTTTCATCGTTGTTTTTTTTTTTAACTAATTAAAATCTCTCATGCTAACAAATTTGCACGCAGTTGATTTTGAGATGATCGGTCGTGACCTAACGTGCGTGCACGGTGTTTATCACCATGATCGGCGTTCAAGATAATCCAAGCTAAAGAAACTATGTTTTCCAATCCTGGGTATTTGAAATTCACCCCATTGGTGTTCACCCCATTCATTTCACTGATTTTTCACCTAATTAAAGCCTTTCCTATTTACAAAAGTGTAAGTAATTCTTATCACACTGGTCTTACGAGCCTAGCGCGTCCACGGCAGCTGCTGTGTTCAACGTTCCAGGTTGTAACGTTCATGCTATTCTAAGCTAAAAACCAGCGTCTCTTCAACCATAGGGAGTTACCACATTTTGTTAATGCAAAATGCAGTATTTCAATTTTAATACAACAGCATTACATGCACAGTAGGCCTTTGTTCATTTCTTATTTTTTGCAGCCAGTCATAACGTTGATAAGTTTATCTCCGCATTTTCATGTCCCTATTTTCTACTTTTGCATTGGTTTCTTATACAGGGTGTGCCAAAAGAAGTGGGGCGGTCGAATATTTCGCGAAATTTACATCGAATCAAAAAACTGAAAAACACGTGTTCAATATTTTTCAAAAATCTTTCGAATGACACCAAAGACGACCCCCCACCTCCACCCCCAGGGGTGGAGAGGGGGGCAACTTTGAAATTTTAAATGGAAACCCCCATCTTTTTATTGCAGATTCGGGTTCTACGTGAAAAAGTGAACAAGTTTTAGTTTTTTTTTGATTCGCGATAGATGGCGCTGTAATCGCAGAAAAACAAATACACATCAGAAGTCTGAAAACGGTCAAATTTCTCGAGACATACGCTTCGGAACACAAAATTAGTATTTTTGAAAAGGCTATCTAATGATACAGTATGACAGTCGACCGATTGATGGTGTTCTAATTGCAAAAACAATTCTTTCTCGCAAGTGAAAGTATTTCTACAGCTAATATGAGGTTAACGTCTTTCGTTGATTTTGTATCTGACTTTAGTAAAAAATTACGTTTAGCATAACCCAGGAATAACGACATGGACGTAGTAGTTTTTTGTTCCCTTCGGGGTGCTTGTTTTTAGTGAGTCCCCTTGCCTCTCACTTATCGGGGTGCTTGTTTCAGGTGAGTCCCCTTGCCTCTCATGATTGGCGCCAATAACTTTATTGTAGTAAGTGCTCAAATTGTGCACCGTTTACTTCCTGGCATTAAGCTAATCGATGGTAAACAGATTCGATGGAATTGTTTAAGCATTCTGCAGGTATTTGGGCAGCTACATCAATTATTCTCTGACGCAATTCATCTAAATTTTGAGGTTTCGTTTCGTAAACCCGATTTTTTAAATAACCCCACAAGAAAAATCAAGTGGAGTTAAATCTGGTGACCTGGCAGGCCATTCGATCGGACCTCTTCGTCCAATCCAACGATCAGGAAAATGTTCATCTAAATAATAACGAACGTTCCATCCGTAATGAGGTGCAGCACCATCTTGCTGAAATCAAACGTGCTCCAAGTTATCGCCAGCAATCTCCCTTATTGCTGTAATTATTTCATTTCAAAGCATGTTTTCATACCTTTGAGCAGTAAGATTACCATCGATAAAGAATGGCCCAATCAAATGATTATTTATTATTCCAGCCCAAACGTTTAATTTCTGTGGATATTGGGTTTTGTTCTCTCGCATCCAATGAGGATTCTCGTCTGCCCAATACCTGCAATTATGACGATTACAAGTACCATTCAATTGAAATGTTACTTCATCTGAGAATACAATGTTGTAAAGAAAGTCTGGATCTTGATCTATTCTAAGCATCATGTCCTCACAAAATTCTAAACGTCGGTCGGGATCATCTTCATTTATCTCATGAACAAGTGTCATTTTGTAAGGATGCAATTTATTACTTTTCAAAATCCTGCAGACTGAAGATGTACCAATTTCTTGAGCTTGGGCAGTTCTACGAAGACTACTGTGAGGATTTTCCGTAAATGATAATAAAACATTAAACGCTTCTTCGTTTGTTGCTGACTTTGGTCTTCCTAATTTAGCTCGATCTTTCACAGTGCCTGTAGCTTCAAATCTTCTAACCGTTCTCTCCACAGTCGATTTGGAGATAGGATCCATTCCAATTCGAAAAGTATCATTGAAAATATCTCTTGCTTCCGAGTATGACCTTTTCCTATCACCCCAGCCTACCATTATCAGTAATGATATTCTTTCTTGTTCATTAAGATGAGCCATTCTGAAAGAAAAAACACTTTTTCAAGTCCAATTTTTCTTTACAGATGAAGGTTCATCTGCTTGAATCAACTTAAACAGTTGAACTAATGTGTCATTTAAAAAGTACCTACTAAATGGATGAAGCACAAAAAATCACAACAAAAATAGTCCACTTTTTCTTTATGTATTTATTAATAAAGAAAAGAATTTGTTTACAAGCGGAAAGAATAAGAAAGAGTAATTTGAAGGATTTTATTATTTTAATTTAAACGATGATATTTGCATTTTGTAAAATGAAAATACGTACTATCATTGTTAGATTTTTTTTTCAAATCTTATTTTCCATGATAACAAAACCATCCATCAAGAATTAAACATTGTTACAATATTGCATTAAAATACTGTATTGAATATGTTAATTATTTTAATTGTTTTAAATATTTTCATTGAAAAAATTGATTTCCTGTAAATTATACCCCCGGGGGGTGGGTGGGGGTGGAAATTTTTATGGAACTGAATACAGTTTTACACGTAGAATCTGAATCTGCAATAAAAAATGGGGGTTTCCATTTAAGATTACAAAGTTGCCCCCCGGTCCACCCCCAGGGGTGAGGGTGGGGGGTCGTGTTTGGTGTCATTAGATAGATTTTTGAAAAATATTGAACATGTGTTTTTCAGTTTTTCGATCCGATGTAAATTTTGGGAAATATTCGACCGTCCCACTTCTTTTGGCACACCCTGTATAAATAATGCAAATAATTATGATGATGAAAAGTTAACAGGTGTTTTTCTTTTTTTTCAGTTACTTTTTTACTGAAGGCTTTTTATTCCCTATAATTTTAACTGATATTCTAAAAAAATAATAAATAAATAAATAAATAAAATAAACTAAAATAATAAATAATAAAATAAAATAAAAAAATTCAAACTTTACTTTCACTGTATTTAAGTTCGCGCAAATGTTAAATTTTCTATGTTAATCTACATTGCATAATAAATGTTTAAGTTAAAATTTCACTTTTATGGTATTACTAATATTATTTTAGTTTTACTAAGTATACATTTTACTGCGCATTACATAATATTGTTACTTAGTAATGCAGGCAACATTACTCTTTTCTATTTTCGGGTTATTTGGGGCAGTCAGATTTCTCAAAAAATCACAGATATAAAAAAAAAAATCCCCATACATGCTATTATTAAAATTCTTACCTAAAGAAATAATCAAACACAACCAAGTTCCAAATAATACTCTAAAAATAGTAGATATTTTAAAATGGAGCGAAAACCAAATGGAATTAGTTTTGTTAGTAAAGTAGACAGAGCAACGGAATTGTAAGTTAGGTGAGAGTTTGAGTCCTTCTCTTTTCCTCATTTTAGTTGATCGTAGGCCGATTGTATAAATGGGACGCTCAGTCAGTTACACATTCTTCCTAATTACCAGGTGTGGCAAGCGAATAGTGAACCAACTCAAAAAATGCCAGCGTCCAGCTGTGAACTCTGAAGGTTGCTTCAGCAAACCACTGCTCTGCTGGCTAAGAGGTGGTAATGTAATGATAGGCTCATTATTATCCGACTACTGTTGCTATCTATCCATCGGTGACCATATCCGACCAGTTGCAGTTGCATTCGTTTTGGGTCTTGTTACTCTTTCCACGGAAATTTTGTTTAATAAAATTTTTTGATCTCTTTAACATCAATTTACTGCTTGCTATTCTTTTGTTTACACATGTGTGAGTCTGTTTGAAAAAAAAATTGTGTTTCAATGTGTCCCTTGTTAGCAAACATTCATTACCTCTTACAGTGTTGCTGGTTTTTTGTGAATTTAAGCAAAAATTGCGTGTCTAAAATTACAAATTTTCCTTTTTTTCAACACTGTCAATTTTTATACACACTTTTCTTTACTAATATACACTATATGATCACAAATATCCGAACACATGCACGTTTGCGCTCTAGCCACGATTTCATGGAAATCAATAGGGCGTTGCACATCCCTTTGCCCGAATCACAGCTTCCACCCTTCGGGGAAGACTTTCCACCAAATGTTGGTAGGTACTTTCCGGAATGTTCCTCCATTCCTCCCGAAGAGCGAGAATCAGTTCAGGTACAGAAGTTGGCCGATGTGATCTGGCCCGCAAGCGTCTTTCCAATTCATCCCACAGACTCTCTATAGGATTGAGGTCGGGACTTTGTGCTGGCCAACCCATTTCTTCAACCCCTGAGTCCGCAAACCACTGCTGTACACACCTCGCTTTGTGGCACGGAGCACTGTCGTGTTGGTAGAGAAATGGCCCGTTTCCGAAAAATTGCCACAACGTTGGAAGTGCACAGTTGTCCAAAACATTCAGATAACGGTCGGAGTTCATGATTTCTTGCACAGGAACGAGCTGGCCCAGTCCGTACCATGAAAATGAGCCCCACACCATGACTCCTCCTCCTCCGAACTTGACTGTGGGCTCTGTGCACTCAGGTAAGAAGCGTTCTCCAGGTATGCGCCAAACCCAAACTCGTCCATCGGATTGCCAGAGTGTGTAGCGAGATTCGCCTGTCCACATTACACGTTTCCATTGGTCCATTGTCCAGTTTCTGTGGGCTTTGCACTACTCCAGACGTCGCTTGGCGTTGACCCTGCTGATGTGGGGCTTGTGGGCAGCAGCACGGCCATGGAATCCCATCGTGTGCAGTTCCCGACGAATTGTCATGGTACTGGCATCATTTGCAGAGGCGTTTCGAAACTCTGTGGCAATTTTTTCCGCCGAGGACTTCCGGTTGCTGCGGGTGACACGACGAAGCACTCGACGGTCTCTGTCCGTAAGTTTCTTGGGTCTACCGGTTCGTTGTTGAACTGTTGTTGATCCCCGGGTCTTCCATTTCATAATGACATTGCGTACTGTTGACTTGGGTATCTGAAGAAGGCTGGAAATGTCACGCACGGACTTGCCACATAGGTGACATCCAACGATGGTTCCACGTTGGAACTCACTGAGCTCTGCCGAACGACCCATTCTTGCCAATGTCCAAGCAGAGTTGTGTCTGAAGGTGTGGGAAGCTATTTAAATGATGTGCAAGTCATTATGATGTGACATTGGGCCAATCGATGATCTGTGAGGGGTGTCCGGATATTTTTGATCATATAGTGTATGACTGAAATGAATTGCTATGGTCATGAAAAATGCTGCATTTCTCGCTGTTTCAATTCGATAAGGTTAAACCTTATCTTCATCTCTCTCTCTCTCTCTCTCTCTCTCTCTCTCTCTCTCTCTCTCTCTATCACTGTCTCTCTCTTTCAAGATTTCTTGACCCTTGACCCTTAATCTGCTGTAAATACAAAGGTTAAATGGCTTCTTTTCCTCGGGTAATTGTCATCGCATACAATTATACAGTGTTTATGCTACAATTCCGTTTCACTTTTTGACACAAGTAATATGTAATATTCAGCACTGATTTCTCAACACCAACAGTGCTCAGTGGGATGACGTAGGCAGAGCTGACATTCAAATATTCTTTTAATTTCACTGGTTTTTTATGATGCTTTCATTTGCTCTCAGCATTGCTAAATCTTCAAATATGTTGACGGCCGTCCACTGTTCCCAACGATTGCGAAAAACATTCTCTATACATTTCGACAGCAACTGATTAACTGGCAGTAATAAAAGGGTGCTTTCCCAAAACTAAGTGAATACAGTTGTTAATTTTTCAATTCAACTATTCCTTTTACTTTGGGTACGAAGCTTACGATTTTTTTATCTTCTTTGTTGTTGTTATTTCAACAGTATACGCAGTGGTGTATGCAGTGGGTACCTATTAAGAAATTCGTACGTAGCAGTTATCAACTACTTGGGTGTGGTCTACAGCGTTCGGCATTAACAGTGCTGCAGGTCCCCAACTAACTTTGTTTACGCTAATCTAAGCTAAAAAATCTTCATGTCTTCCAGTTAGGGTATGTGAAATGTTTCCCCCTCATTAGTTTCACTATATATTTGCCTAATTAAACTGTACCTTTTGGTAAATTTGTTGGTACATTGTTTCAATTGATGACTGATAACTCTGACCCATTGAACGAGGTAACACTCAAACCGGGTTAAAAATGGTGATAGGGGGTTATAGTGGGTTGGCAATTGACATCACAAACTTTATAAATACAGTTTCTCACTACGAATGTTTAATTTTCTTCTGCTCTCTGTGATTTCTGTGTTCTGGTTGTTTAGTCTGTTGTTTGTATTTTGTCCCTCTCTCTCTTTCTCTCTCTCTCTCTCTCTCTCTCTCTCTCTCTCTCTCTCTCTCTCTCAATGTTTACTCTTTTTAAGGGTGTGCTTGGTTAGTGTAATATAGGCATCATTCTATACATGATTTAAGTTAAATTTAGGTTAAAATTTCACTTCAACTTTTTACTTTACTTGACTGTGTGCCCTACACAGTCCAGTGGATAGGGCATCAGGTTATCATTCACTGGTTCAGCGATGGTCTGAGTTCGATTCACTGTGACTCTAGGGCCCACATTTTTTCAGCCAATCACCATTTTTAACCCGGTTATACAAATAGTGTTAAGGTCAGAGCTCGTTTTCCTTTTCTTTTTACTTGGGTTTTTACTATTTTTGATGTCGTTAAAAGTTGCTTACGACTTTTGTTTCCAGACTTGACAGGCATGAAATACGTTTGTTTGTGGTTCATACGAGTAGCCCTACCTTTTGTTTCACTGATTTTTCACTGCGTTAAACTGTTTCTTTTCGAGAAATGAGTATGCAATGGCCACCGCGTTGCTCAAGTATTACATTGGCCACATTGGATGTCATCTAAGCCGGCATCTGATACGATAAATGTTCGTGCTAAAAAGTCTTCGCGTCTTTCAAACTGGGTACGTGAAATACGTTTGTTTGTTTGAGGTTCACACGAGTTGCTCTGCTAGTTTCACCTCATTAAAGTGTTGCCTTTTCAGTAAAATGCGTATGCAACGGTTACCCTTATAACTCAAGTATAACATTGACTCCGTTGGATGGCATCAAAGCGGCAGCTGATGCGCTAATCATACATGCTCACCCCAATTAAAAAGTCTATGCGATTTTCAGACAGGTTATATGAAATATGTTGCTTTGTGCACCATTGAAGTTTCGACAAAGTTGACCTTTAGTAACTGCGAGCACTGCGTGCACTGCAGAAAAGCATCCCTCAGAGACACCCAAATGAACAACTCGTTTATAGCAACTGTTTCGTATCCGCCCTGCAGTGAAGCATCACTTAAAGACGCCACTTTTGACTCATAATTTCGCAGCATTTTACTCCTAAATATTAGAAATTAATAAAATTTATTTATAATTCGTAAATATTTAACAATAATCAATTATTGTTATTGAAACGCTTAATATAAGAATTTACAAAATTATTACTAATTAATAAGTGACTTAAACATTTGATATATTAAAAATTTTACTAAATTGCAAAAAAATAAGCTGAGTGGGTCTTGTATATGAATTCATAAATGTGGGTCATAAAATGAATTTTACTAAATTCTTGTGGGTCATAAATGAATTCTGTATATACACTGTCGCGATCTGTATATCTTAGGTAATACTAGGTCGCGATCTGTTTGATTGTGATTTGTTTGAAGTAGGCTCCTGCAAAAACCCCACCGGTCAAAACTCCTAGAGTAATAGCACAAATGAGTACATATCCTAGAAATAAACCTTAATTTTTATCCGATTTTTTATAATTTTTACATTATTTTATCGAATTATTTGATAAATATCTGGGTTTTTTTTTATCAGAATTTACTAGAGTTTTTATTTTCGTATTTGGAGAGGTGGTCTTTTTTTAATTTATTTTCTAATATTAATGTACCGAATTAATTATTTGGTGATGGCGTTGGCCATAAAATTTATACTACATATTTTCATTATTGTCGTGCATCCGGTTGAATATGACATTAAAATTTAAGTGATAAATGAAAAATTAAGCCACGAGCCTACATTACAGTCAACAATGATTTAATTGCTCAGAGCGTCGCGATCTCAGACTAGAATTTTCTTTTTCTTTCCTATTTTCATTTATTATTTATTTAAACGCATTGAACATCTGTATTGTAACATTTTAACATTTGAGGCATCGTATCTAAATAATCCATCAGCTTTTCTTTAAAAAAAATTTGATACTTGGGGTCTTTGTTACTGTTTACATATACGGTGCCTACGCTATGACCTATCCATTATCAGAATTATTTTTATATTTGCAGCGTAAGACCATGCAGCGAATGTACGAAACTCTCGTAATAAAAGATTTACTACTAGTCCAAAAGAAAGGATCGACATACTATAACTACTATCACTACCTCTGTTGGTCTTACCATTACTGATGGACTGGATATTAGTAACCGTTTTGCCCAGCATTTCAGTGAAACTGTCTCTACTTCTTTCAACACATTCTCGGAGAACTGTCTACCTATTGTCCCCCTATTGATAATCTCATCTTAATGGAGTTTACTGATAGTGATGTTGCCTACGGCATTAATAGATTACGGGCCAAGCCTTGCAATTTTCCGACAGAGGTTCCTTCCTTTATTCTTAAAGGCCTTCGAGATGTCATAATTATTCCTCTGAGGCGCATCTTTATAATTTATGTCTAAAAGCTGGCCACTATCCTAAAATAAGAAAGAATGCGGTTGTGGTTCCTGCCTTTAAGGGTGGTTCTGCCAAACGGACTGACATTGCTAGCTACAGGCCGATCTCTATCCTTCCACCCACTGCCAATGTCTTTGGCCACATCATTCATAAATCTCTTCTACAACATGTCCTTTTTCATGTTCCTGCGTGTTAACATGGTTTCATTCCCTGACGTTCCATTGTGAGCAATCTTGTATCCCTCACCACTCATGCTCATGATGCTCTTGACCACTGCCATCAACTTGGCGTGGTCTACTTTGATATGCAAAAGGCGTTCGACTCTGTCAATCATGAGTTACTAATTAAAAAATTGCGTGCGTATGGGATTGTTGATGGACTCCTGCTTGATAATGCACTCTTTCCTGTTGGATCGACAGTTTCTTGTATCTATACGACATCATTCATCATTGCCCTATAGGCCTAACTGTGGTGTTCCACAGGGTTCTGTCCTAGGGCCTTTATTATTTGTTATCTTCACTGCTGACCTTCCCAAGGTGATTAGAAACTCCCATATATTGATGTATACAGATGTGAAACTTTTTGGTAACATTTTAATTGTCTTAATGCTCACCTGCTTCAGCAGGAAATTTATAGTATTTGTAAATTTATAGTATAATGCAACCAAATGTGACAAAAAAGACCAATTTTATCGAGTTCTCCTAGTCTGTTTGTGGAAATGTGCAAGTTGCCAAGCTCTGTGTCCGTGATCTTGGCGTAATCGTTGACAGCACACTTTCCTATAATTCCCATGTTGACTGTTTGTCTGTTTTGTCCTACTGTTCTGTTTTATAGAATGGGGGTTCAAATATGCAGTCTTGTAAACTGGATAGGGTGCAAAATGTTTTTTTCCGGTTTCTGAAGTGGAAATTCCCGAATTTTGATATACCTTCAGATCTGTGTGCACTCTCAGACATTAGAATGAAGATTGATTTTGCCTTTCTTAAGAATGTTTTAGTAGGGAAGATGGATGCTCCGAACTTTCTCGAGTCCATTTTCACCCGAGTACTGTCTCATACTACGAGGAAGCTTGTGTTGAAGCTTTGGCCTCCTATTAAACTCAGAAGAATTTCGTCGGGATACAATGTTCAGAATTCAAAAACTATACAATGAGAATTCTGATGTCATTGATTTATTTAATTAATTTTCCTCATGTTACTATCCTGCCTTTGTAATTATGCTTGTGTTTATTGTTTATCTTGTAACTCTCATTTTATTTGCTTGATTCTAACTAACTTCTAAGTAATAAACTCCATTATGCACGAGACTTTTGCGTGATTTAAAACCCAAATTTGTATCGTCTATACAATCCATTTTCCCAGATGTGTCTTTATAAAATCCGGATGTCGTTAACTCAGTTAATTAGAAACCCGACCATAATTCAGAAGCGTTTCTAAATAAGCTCTATATGGATATAAATTATTGCTATGACTAACGAGTGTATCGCCTATAAAACAATCGATTTGTGAGAATAACGAGTGAAGGATAAGATTCACCGGACCCGTTTTATCACCAGGTGGAATAGGTGCATGTCCTTTAGTGATTACGACTTGTAAACTGAGTGTAGTTTGATCTAGATCGATGTAAAAGTCAGTTAAATCGGGAACAAAGAATTCAATAGGTCCGTCTTGGTTTATGATGGCTGTCGGTTGGTAACCCACCAAGTGCCGCCTCTATTGTTGACCACTCGCAAGGGGAATCGAGAAAATATCCAAGTCAATGTTTATGCATTCTGAGCTATGCTCATGTATCAGAGATGCCATGGTAATGCTTTAGATGAAGACAGAGGATAAACGACGTATGTGTAAAGTTCTCTTTGACTTCTTCCTATTTCTCTTCTTCTTTTGCCTCGAAGACTTTTTTAATGTTGCTGAGCGAATTGTTTTCTGTCTTCTACTGTTTTTACTCAGCAGGAATCCGTCCAGACTGTGAACTCTCGGTCTTTTGCCTGATGAATAAGCAGCAATTGAAGAATGTCGTCTTTTAACCTGACATCTGCCTCTACCTTTCTGAATCCTGGAACCCATTTCCTGTAAAGCGCTGCCACCTGCTGCTCTCATACGTGATGCTAACGAATGTTTGAGATTTTGACCCTGCATCACATCATTTAAGACTGAAACACCACCTTTTAGAGCGTGCTTACCAAGATTTTTACCAGCTGCCTTTAGTAATGGCATCACAAGTCGGAAAAGATTTGTGAATATAGAACCTAACCCACTACCACGTTGAAACGCTGTCCCTTTGAATACAGGTATCCCTTAGCCTTTCTGACTTAAATAATAACGTAAAATAGCCTCTTGGCTCGGATGATATGTAACATGCATTTTGAAGGAGAGAGAAAGACAGAAGCGTCTGAGCTCTACAACTGCTTCTGACGGAAATGTAATTTTACAACAGTTTTGCCAGCTAAAAACGCTAGCAGATCCTCGAATCTGAATGCACTGCGATTTCAATCATGGCAAAGACTTTTTTGCTTAATGGATAGTAATCAGGTGTAGGGAAAGTTTGATAAACCATTTCGCGTCTAGCATGTGAAACGGGGATAATCCATAGGAGCGGTGCAAAAGTATCACCGATGAGCTGAGGCTGAATTATATCGTTATATAGATAATAGCTATGGATACCTCTTGTGAGATCAATAGGAATCAAACCCTTACCTTGTGTTAGTGTGACGTTGAACTGGTCAGCATTTAATCATAAAGTATGGCACAAACTTTCATTAAAAATGATGTAATGTTTCTCTTTACATCAGAAGTGAAAACCTATGTTATACGTGAGATTAATGTTGTAAAAGGGCTTTTCTTCTAATGGTATCGAATTCACTAACACATTCACAATGTCACTAAGTTTATCGTAATACCCCTCGGGAATTTTTAATTCACTAATATGAGGCCAATCTTCCGCATCGTATACAGCAATATTCATGAATCCATCATGAACCGCATTTAACGGAATTTCCGTAAGTGTTTTAAATTTCTTATTCAGGAACTCGAGATTCGACACAACTGGGAATTCAATGTAACGACCTGTGTAACCAAAAAATACTGAAAAACCATTATCCAAGGTGATCTCAATTCCATACAATCTTAATTGAACTTGTAAAAATTCAAGGAGGGCCTCTGTAATTTAGATTTGGATGGTCTTTATATCAACAACGTGTTGGAACCTAGGTGCGATCTCTGGGAACTTTAACGCAGCAGAAAGTTCTGAAAACCATTCGAACGTCTTGGAAAAATCAGGAACGAGTAATACACGCCCTTCCAGGAACTGGTCTGGTTTTAAATTAAAGAACTGACAGAACGCTCTTGTGGTGAAACGAATTTGCGTATTAGGAGGGAAACTCAATTAGACATAGTTGCTGATATCTCGGTCGTGGAAAAATACAATATACTTCAAATAGGCTTGTAACGCTGTATCCACTCGGTGTGCAAACTCTTTAAGAGTGGGTGATTCGACGGGTTTAGCAATCTTAAGCGTGACTTGCTTCTCAATATTAACATTCTGAATACCTATGGTAAAACTGTTATTACCAGCTGTAATATTCTTGAAAAGTGCTGGGAAATGAACTTCAGTCATACCGACTTACCACTGACCTTTGAATTGTAATGTGCATGGTAACAGGGTGAAAAAGTGAGCTGTTGTATTAACATGTTTTCCAACACCCAATTGCGTGTTAGACAGAAGTGTAACGAAGAAATCGGACTCTTTGTACATGTTGAAAAAATCAACTGTGCAACTGATGAGTGCAACAGCTTGTCATAGGTTTAAAAGATCATTTTAGCGTACCCAACTATTCATAGTGTCGGGGTAATTGCACCATTTAACGAGTGCCTCACGCATACCCCCTCTCCTTCTCCATCTTAATATCTTTTCGATGACAAAAACTTCAGGGTTTTTCACTCGTTGTAGTTCTTGCTCGTAAAACACAGCTGCAATCTCAACACCATTATAATCTTTAATTTTATACATTACAGGTATTCGCATTATAATTTTTGACACAGACAACACTTCCTCTGTCCAATTCGGTTAATAACCTTTCTCAAATATATTTTAACTCTTGAAATGCGTACTATGTCACCAATTTTTAATTTCGGTGTCGTATGGGGTGCTGAATTGTAATAAAGACGTTGCTTCATCCACAAGGTCGATGCATTAGGAGCGTTCACATCAACTGGTGCAATACCTAAAGATCTGTGAACACGATTGTTATTGCTTTCAACAAGAGCAGGTAAGACGTTGATGTAACTTTGTTTGTTGGAGTAAGTAAAAAACCTAAACATTCGCCCCTTTAAGGTACAATTAAAACACTCAGCCGTTGCTGCTTTTAAATCCGACGCTGTCGCAAAGAATATAATATTGAGTCGTCTAAAATAATCTTGAACGTGTTTATTTAGAAATTCTTTACCTTCATCACTATTAATTTTTAGAGGAACTTGCCCTTCTGTAAAGATTTTTTGAAAAGCTTTTTGAAGCTCGGGACCCGTCTTCGATTTTAAAGGCACAACCCATGCAAAACGCGAGAACACATCGATGCATGTGAGAAGAAATTTATACACATCATTCTGTTTTGACAAACTGCTTCGGTCTACTAAATCTACTTGAAATTGATCGTACAGTACAAAAACACTCATGCGATTACGACGGTAGCGATGTCTAATAGGTTTATGTAACGTATAAGGTGGAACACCACTTAACCAATCACGTGTTTTTTTTCTGACTGGTTTGTTTGTATAGCTAAACCACGAACACCACCAAACCCTGCTGGGTTTTCAGGTTGAAAATAGACTTGTTCCATCTCTGGTAAATAAATAAAAAGCAATGGATGCAAACATGAGTATTTAAAATGAAGGTAAAAAGTAGGTGTGAAATTAAAAAAAACAATGAAAACACAGACCTGAGCACTTTGAATCAATAATGTTAATTAGGAAGAGTATTTAACGAAAAAAATAAACAAAATCCGGTGATTCTAAACACAATAGAAAATTAGTAATTAGGTAAAAACGAATGTGATGGGCCAGATTTTTACCACCCCCAGCCAAATTTCGATGGATAACCCTTTTTTGGCATTAGGCCGAATGCAACAAAATCCCTTCCATCATTAACCACACCCACAATCCAACAAAAACCTGTCAACCCCTTTGGATATCAGTCGGAATGAAATACCAATCAACCTTTTGGGTACTTGGTATGTAACACCTGTCAATACCCGTCATTAAAATCAATCAATGCTCATTAATATTCAATTAAATCAATCAATATCCATTAAAATACGTCAAAAAAATCAAAAATCGATGGAAATTTAACCCTTTAGCACCTTTTAACCCTTTGAACACCAAGAAAAGGGTTGCACGCGCCTCCCCCCTTTCCGCCATGAATGGTGCCTTACTACTCACCTTCAAACATCGGGCACCATTTCGGTGTCTTATATATTATTTCATACCCAGATCACAAAGATCAAAGCTCCAAGCGCCTGTGAAGCGCGGGATTTTTATGGGAAACCCAACATAGTCCGCTTTGTACCTTGTCTGTTCACTTGAGGAAAGCAAGCTTCTTTGTGCTCGATCCGTGCGTTTCTTTCTTAGAATTTCCTGAAATGACTTCATCCCACGAACTGCTGTTCACAGTCTCCTCACTGCCACAATATCCTTGCGATTCTCTGCCATCGGAGGTTCCCGAAACCAATGATGTAGGGCTCGTCGACAAAACGGCATCACAGTTCGCATCACAGCCCCCGAGGAAACTCTTCACATTCTCTTTCCCAAGTGAATGACTCATTAATTTCCATGCCTCCAGTTTCGCCTGTGCCCGCTCTGGATTGTATAGTAAAACTCCAGCTATCCTCTCCCTATCTGCGATTGGTCGAAGCCTAATCACAACTCGACATCATGCTGCAAGCGCTATGAGCAATTAGTTCTTTTGTTTTCCTTATAAAGAAATGAAATTCATAAATTTTTTAATGGTCCCTAAATGCATACTTAATAAAACATAATAATGAGCTAGTTAAACTTTATTTCTATCAAAACAAAAATTCACCTTTTAAACTGCTGAACTGCAATTAGATCAGGCTCGCCACAAAGAAGAATGGTTGACGATGTTGCTTGTGCTTCATAGGGAATAGAAGAGAAAGTTTTTGGGAGTTCTTTTAAGTGCCTAAAATTATTATTTTTAATTCTGCTCGTCATAAAACGTTGAAAGTTTAGTTTTGTATGTGTTTTTTAACGATCTATGTTGTGGATTGTCCAGGAAACCAAGTAACAATGTAATCATACACAAGGTGTGAAGGCTGACCAGTCGCAGTTAGGGAGAGGTTAGATGGAGTTTTATTATACAGTGATCAACCTTGTCACTCACACTCATCACCTGAGTCTCCCCCTCCTCCTGTGCTGCGAAGGTCCCAAAGACTTAAAGAAAAAGCAAAAAAACAATGTGCTGGTTTGTTTCCTCTCAATGCAAATCTTGCTGTACTCCTTTGACAACCCCTCTTTCACATGAACAGGCTCTCTCTTCCCTGCAACATTGTTAATTGGAAGAGGCAATGAAGAACGAGTTAGATTCGCTTGATCTTTACAAAGTTTGGACTTAGTTCCAAAGCCTCTCAATGCCAAAATTCTGAAAACCAAGTGGATATATCGTATAAAATACAATACTGACGGTTGATCGCAATTGGCTCATCGCATGTTTATGGCAATCAGTATGAACTGACATTCTTGCCTGTGATTAGAATGGAATCGTTGCGAATACTGTTCGTGGTAACAGTCAATTCAGGCATGCCATTGCATCAATATGATGTGAAAAGCGCATGCTTGCATGCATCTATTAATCATACAATATACGTGATGCGTCCAAGAGACTACCAGTCCGCGCAGACGAAGTAAGTAAACTTCGCAAATCGTTGTACAGGCTGAAACAAAGTGGCAGCCACTGGTATATCTAATTATGCCAACTCCTCCTCCACCTAGAGTTTACGTCTTCAGGAGCAGACGATAGTCTTTTCATCTACAACTACAGCAGATGTTCCATCCTCTTTGCCGTGTATGTGGATGACTTCGTAGCTACCACAAACGAAGTTCGCCACCTGACATCCCTAGTGGACATTTTTCAACATGATATTGAGCTAGTGGACTTTGGTGTGTTCATCACCTTCTGGGTATGCAAATGAGCCGCAATGGTCACCCATTCAACTGTCTCAGACTCACTACATCCGATAAGCCATGCAAGAATACCAGCTGCAGGACATGCAGCCCAGGAGCACTCCTCTCAACCAACACATAAATTTAGATGAAGTGGAGGAGTCACAACCAGCCGACCACTCTATTTACCAATCTCTTTTGGAGTCGTTAATGTACGTGATGACGTGTACCCATCTGGATATGACATATGCGCTTACGCGATTGTAGTCATATGCCAGATATCCCAATAATTTGCATATGATGGCAAAGCGTTACTGACCTTTGTTCAATCAATTGGTCCTTTGTGCGCATTCATTGATGCCAGCTGGTGCGTTACCCCACTGAGTAAAGGATACTACGGAGTTCACATAAAGTTGGGTCAAAACACGCTCAGCTAGTATTCGAAAAAATAGCGTCTTGTCGCTCTCAGCAGCTGCGGGGCTGAGGTGATTGCTACTACCTCCGTTCAGAAATGATTGTCCGTTTTGATCAAAATTTTTGTTCAAAAATGATTGTCTCTTTTGAGAAAATAAACAATTTGAGCGAAAAATTATTTTGCGAATACTTTTAATTTAATTATATTTACAATGGTAGGTTAATTAATTTGTACTTAAACAATTTTGGGCTGTTTTGATCGCCTCTGGGCTGCAGTTTAATGCTACAGGAAGTCGTCCAACGTTTCTCTTGGCATCTTTGCCAATGTGCTGTAATTTATAATTATTGCCATTGTAGGATACCATTTCTCTGATCATCAGACAGGTTTTTCTTCTTTCGTTGAGATGATTCCATCTTTTCACAGTTACCTCAAGCCCACTAAGAACAAATATTTGAAGATTTTCAAAATTTGAAATTTTACGACCATATTATGCAAAGTAAACATGACCTAAGAACATATAAATTAATGAACAGCTTGCTATGACCATAATAATTAAAATAAAGTCAAAAAAGGACAAGTGAATAATTAATGTTCTTATGTTTAACAAAAGTATCAAAAAGGACAATCATTTTTGAACGGAGTGCGTAAAGTCATTCCGATGGTTGTGTGACCTGATTACCCAAATTGGACAAAGGGACTATATCACCTTTCCTACAACCATATATACAGATTCAACATCTGCCATTGCATGTCTGAGTGCATTAGGATCCATGAGTAGGACGAGTCAAATTCTGAGCATGCATACTTTATCTCCCACGAAGTCAGTCTCCAGAATGTGGTCCTCACCTACTGCCCATCCTCTGACATGCCCGCAGATGTATTGACAAAACCTTTACCTCCCCCCGCATTACATAAAATTTGGGACCACTTACCTTCGCCCCTGCGGGTCAGTAAAGTCAATTAGAGTTGTTAGTTTTGTTATATATATGTAAATTTGCTCTTTGTAGCCGAATTTATTAAAACAGTTTTTTTTTTGTACGCATTATTACAGGCGGGATAGAGGGGTTCTAAACGCCCGGATGCATTTTTTATGGTACATTCCTATTTTTTTAACGTAAAGCTTATTTAATAACTGAAAAGTTTTGGCATGACGTTTTTTTATTGATGATTAATTTAAAAATATATTTGACTAGTTTCTTCACTATTACTAAGCTCAGTATAAAAATCACGAGACTATATTTTTATGGTATACCAATTGTTGAATGTATCTATGTCAAACTTCCAGGTCTAGCTGATGCAGAGTCCCACCAAACTCTATGTGTGAAGACTCCTTGTTATCTATTCTGCTCCCGAGAAAATTATAGGGGGGATTTGTTCGGGAAATCATCATCTCTCTATATATATATAACTAGCAGAGGACCTGGCGTTGCCCGGGATAATTACACAGTAGGTAAACAGAACAATCTCAAGAAATTAAATAAACTGATGTGTTTTTCGGAAATAAACGGTAATAGATTATGCACTACTAAAAAGTGCCAAACACACAAACACACACACACACACACACACACCAAAAAAAGCATATACACACTTTTCCCAATCGTCTGAACGCTTGTTAGGGAGCTGAAGGAAGACAAGTGTATCTCCTTTGCCTCATCGAGAGAGACTGCCCTATCTATATCGTCTCTCGTGCAACGTATTACATGTAATTTACTCTGCGAGCAAAAATCATTCCTCCTATGACATCACAGCCTCACCCAAAACGGATGCTCCGCTCGGAAATTACGTTCGGAATTTTCGTTTTATCACACATGTAGAGTTCGAATTATTATATCCATTTCCTAATAATTGTTACTAATTCTTGGAAACGAATGTTCTATCATTGCATCATCATTTTATGTTCATTGTTATAATTCTTGGAAACGAATGTTCTGTCATTGAATCATCATTTTATGTTCAGTGTTATAATTCTTTGAAATGAACTTTCTATCATTGCATCATCATTTTGTGCTCATTGTTATTGGTGAATTGGGTGTTTATTCCATTGTTGATACCTATTGTTGCACAAACTTTGCCTTGCATTGTTGGTCATGAGATATTTCTCATTAATATGCCCTGCCATAACCATGAATATCGATTTTTTATCAATATTTATTATTTTTCCGAAATCTGAGGTAGACAGTGACCTTCCTCATGCTTCGAAGGTCAAATATGCAAAATTTCATCAAGATCGGAATAAAACTGTAGATCTGCTTAAGAAAAAAAACAAACCCACAAACAAACAAACAAACAAAACAGACTCACAAACATCCTTCTTCTCTCAATATATATAAAGGATGTTTGTTTGTGGGTTTGTGGGTTTGTGGGTTTGTGGGTTTGTGGGTTTGTTTGTTTGTTTGGTTTTTATATAAATCAACAGTTTTATTCCGATCTTGATAAAATTTCGCACACATGACCTTCAAAGCATGAGGAAAAGCACTGTTTACCTCAAATTTCGAAAAAAGAATAATTATTGATAAAAAAACGATATTCATGGTTATGGCAGGGCATATTAATGAGAAATATCTCTTGACCAACAATGCAAGACAAAGTTTTTGCAGCAATAAGTAACAACAATGGTATCAACACGCAATTCACCAATAACAATGAGCACAAAATTATTCAAAGAATTATAACAATGAACATAAAATGATGATGCAATGACAGAACATTCGTTTCCAAGAATTATTAATAATGAACAGGAAATGGATATAATAGACGATATAGATAGGACAGTCTCTCTCGATGAGGCAAAGGAGGTACACATGTCTTCCTTCAGCTCCCTAACAAGAGTTCAGACGATTAGGAAAAGTGTGTTTTTTTTGTGTGTGTGTGTATTTACCTACAAGCGTAATTATCCCGGACAACACCGGGTCCTCTGCTAGTTATATATAGAAGAAGGATGTATGTTTGTTTGTTTGTGGGTTTGTGTATTTGTTTGTTTGTTTGTTATACGAATCTACAGTTTTATTCCGATCTTGATAAAATTTCGCATACATGACCTTCAAAGCATGAGGAAGGTCACTGTCTACCTCAGATTTCGAAAAAATAATAATTATTGATAATAAAATCGATATTCATAGTTATGGCAGGGCTTATTAATGAGAAATATCTCTTGACCAACAATGCAAGACAAAGTTTTTGCAACAATAAGTATCAACATTGGTGTCAACACGCAATTCACAAACACTCTGCACAGACCAACAATATATATCTCATGACCAACAATGCAAGCAAAGTTTGTGCAACAATAGGTACCAACAATGGTGTCAACACGCCATTCACCAATAACAATGAGCACAAAATTATTCAAAGAATTATAACAATGAACATAAAATGATGATGCAATGACAGAACATTCGTTTCCAAGATTTATTAATAATGAACAGGAAAAGGATATAATAGACGATATAGATAGGGCAGTGTTTCTTGATGAGGCAAAGGAGGTACACGTGTCTTCCTTCAGCTCCCTAACAAGCGTTCAGACGATTGGGAAAAATGTGTGTGTATCTTTGTGTTTGTGTATTTACCTGCAAGCGTAATTATCCCGGGCAATGCCAGGGCCTCTGCTAGTCTACCTGCATATGTAAAGAAGGATGTTTGTGGGTTTGTTTGTGGGTGTGTTTGTTTCTTATATAAATCTACAGTTTTATTCTGATCTTGATGAAATTTTGCATACTTGACCTTCAGAGTATGAGGAAGGTCACTGTCTACCTCAGATTTCAAAAAAATAATAATTATTGATAAAAAAAATCGATATTCATGGTTATGGCAAGGCATATTCATGAGAAATATCTCATGACCAACAATGCAAGGCAAAGTTTGTGCAACAATAGTTATCAACAATGGTATAAACACGCAATGTACAAACACTCTGCACGGACTAACAATATATATCTCATAACCAACGATGCAAGGAAAAGTTTGTGCAACAATAGGTATCAACACGCAATGCATCAACAATACGCAGGGATTAACAATATATATATCATGACCAACAATGCAGGGCAAAGTTTGTGCAATATAGATAAGTTTCAATTTATAAAAATGCATAGAATTCCTGTTATTCAGGCTTTTCTTAGAAAAGAGAGGACTTAGTACTTAACAATTTCTTGAAAATCTTTAAAAATCATCAGTAACTAGAGATAATGGAGAGCTAGCAGACTATTGACAAAGAGTGGAAAGACGACAGAGGAAGCACTATTTTAGCTCCGTGCTGTATTGAGAAAACGGGAAGCAAGTAAATAGAAGAATTGGCGACTGTTAGACTACACAAAGTGGTAAATGGCCAAATTTTGCTTCAAGACACCGAGAGAAGAAAGGGAATTGCAATATCAAGTGTACATCTAAAGTGACGTAAGTAAGAATTTATATAGACTAACAGTGGCATCCTTGGAGAGGTCCATCCATTGTGAGCTTTAAAATTTTTTTTTATAGAATTTTCATTAAGAATTTTTACTGCATTAATTCTTAGTGTTTTCATCTGTTTATTTTTAAGATTTTTCAAAATTTAATCAAAAAAACAAAGGGTCACGCCGGGGTTATCACCTAGCTTATTGGGTAGCACAGTAGATCCAAACATTTCATAAAATTCATTTTTGACTATAATCTGTGTGAATGTAAATATTTTGGAAACTGAGATGATGATAATGTGATGATTGAACGTCATTTCCAAGATGAGCATATTAATATTGAGCATAAAATGACGATGCAGTGACAGGACATAAATAACACAGTATCTATTGAGGAGCAAAAGGAGTCACACGTGTCTCCCTTGAGCTCCTTATCAAACATCCAGACGACTGGAAATAATTTATGTGTCTCCAAAGTAAACACAAAAGAACGAGTATTGATCAGAGAAACTCTGCAGCTAAAAGAGAAATGACTATACGGGCAATGGAAATCTTTCTTATATATATAAAGAAGGATGTTTGTGGGTCTGTTTGTTTGTTTGTGTGTTTGTGGGTTTGTTTGTTTCTTATGCAAATCTACAGTTTTATTCCGATCTTGATGAAATTTTGCATACTTGACCTTCAAAGCATGAGGAAGGTCACTGTCTACCTCACATTTCTAAAAATAATAATTATTGATAAAAAATCGATATTCATGGTTATGTCAGGGCATATTAATGAGAAATATCTCATGACCAACAATGCAAGGCAAAGTTTGTGCAACAATAGGTATCAACAATGGTATAAACACGCAATGCACAAACACTCTGCACGGACCAACAATATATATCACATGACCAACAATGCAAGGAAAAGTTTGTGCAACAATAGCTATCAACAATGGTATAAACACGCAATACACCAACACTCTGCACGGACCAACAATATATATCTCCTGACCAACAATGCAAGGAAAAGTTTGTGCAACCATAAGTATCAACAATGGTTTCAACACGCATTTCACCAATAACAATGAGCACAAAATGATGATGCAATGATAGAAAGTTCTTTTCAAAGAATTTTAACAATGAACATAAAATGATGATGCAATGATAGAATATTCGTTTCCAAGAATAAGTAACAATGAACAGGAAATGGATATAATAGACGATATAGATAGGGCAGTCTCTCTAGAGGAGGCAAAGGAAAATTGTGTATGTGTATGTGTTTTTTTGTGTGTGTGTGTGTGCACGTTTGGCAAATTTGAGCAGTGCATAACCTACTATGGTTTATTTCCAAAAAACACATCAGTTTATTTAACTTCTTGAGATTGTTCTGTTTACCTACTGTGTAATTATCCCGGGCAACGCCGGGTTCTCTGCTAGTATCTGAATAACCGAAGGGCAAGAAAAACTTGAGATTGGGAGTTATAATTTAATTTTTTGAGATTGTTCTGTTTACCTACAAGTGTAATTATCCTGAGAAATGCCGGGTACCTCTGTTAGTCTATCTTCTATCTATCTATCTATATATATAAAGAAGGATGTTTGTTTGTTTGTTTATGGGTTTGTTTGTGGGTTTATTTGTTTTTTATACAAATCTACAATTTTATTCCGATTTTGATAAAATTTCGCATACATGACCTTCAGAGCATGAGGAAGGTCACTGTCTACCTCAGATTTCGAAAATATAATTATTGATAAAATATCGACATTCATGGTTATGACAGGGCATATTAATGAGAAATATCTCATGACCAACAATGCAAGACAAAGTTTTTGCAATAATAAGTAACAACAATGGTGTCAACATGCAATGCACCAACACTATGCAAGGATCAGGAATATAAGTCTCATGACCAACAATGCAAGGCATAGTTTGTGCAGTATAGAATTCAATGCATAGAATTCCTGTTATTCAGGCTTTTCTTAGAAAAGAGAATTAATTCTTAGTACTTAACAATTTCTTGAAAATCTTTAAAAATGATCAGTAACTGGAGATAATGGAGAGTTAGCAGACTACTGAGAAAGAGTGGAAAGACGACAGAGGAAGGATTCCTTTAACTCCGTGCATGTCAATAGAAGAATCGGCGATCGCTAGACTACACAAAGAGTTGAATGGCCAAGTTTTGATTCAAGACATCGAGAGAAGAACGGGAATTGCAACAACATGAAGTGTACATCTAAGGTAAGATTACGTGAGTAAGAAATTAGTTAGACTAGCAGTGACAAGAGATCCATCCATTGTGAGCCTTTAAAATTTTTTTTTTCAAATTTTCATTAAGAATTTTTACTGTAATAATTCTAAGCGTGTTCATGTGTTTATTTTTAAGATATTTCAAAATTTATTCAAAAAAAAAACCGAGCCACGTCGGGGTTATCACCTAGCTTATTTGGTAGCACAGCAGATGCAAACATTTCCTAAAAATATATTTTGACTATACAGGGTGTTTCAAAATTATGTACAATAAATTTAGTGACATATTCTTCAGGTCAAAAGAAGACGAAAATGTTCTATAGCACTTTGTCTGGAAACGATTTGTTTGCGAGTAATCCAATATCATACAGTAGGGAAGCACGGTAGTTAGCAGACGATATTTTAGCAGTTCCAGCGTTTCGACCCAACACTAGGTTGAGTGGTTTGTTCCATTTAAACCTACTTTAGGGTTGTTCCATTAGTTGTGTACGGTTGTTTCCATTATTGTAGTTTCACTACTGTACATCCACTAGGAATATCAATTTCAGAATGTTTGCGTGCTTTGACATACGCATTACGATTTACGTAAAAAAAAGTCATGTACACGTATTCCAGTGCAGAATACACTGACATGCTCGTAATGTATGATCTTGCGGACGGAAATGCTGTGGAAGCAAGAAGACTCAACCAAGAACGCTTTACGAATAGACGTTTGTCAAATAACCGAACATTTGTATCTGTCGACAGATATTTGAGGAAGCGTGGTTCCTTTGGCCTCAAACAGGAGAAGGGCGGCCTATAGCACATTCTCCGGATGAAGAGGATGTGATAATTGACATCATACATGATGAACCACAGACAAGCACCCGTCGTATTTCTTCCATGGTACACATTCCGCACTCATCTGTTTGGCGCATTCTTCACCATCAGCTTTTGCATCCATACCACCTGCAACTGGTTCAGGCACTTAACCAAACGGACTATCCACACTGACAACGATTTTGCCAATGGATACAACGTCGTCATGCTGCAGACCCTAGTTATCTCAGCCAAATACTTTTCACGGACGAAGCAACCTTCACCCGGACAGGAATCGTAAATTCTCACAACCAGCTCCATTGGGCAGATGCTAACCCGCATGTTACCAGAGCTCGAGCGCATCAAGAGCGTTTCTCCGTGAACATTTGGTGTGGAATTGTCGGAAATAACTTAATTGGCCCTTATGTGTTGCCGCCACGATTGACTGGGCGAACGTATCTTTTGTTTCTGCAGAATGCATTGCCAGAACTACTGGAAGATGTTCCTCTTTTGATAAGATCTAACATGTGGTTCATGCATGATGGCGCTCCAGCACATTTCAGCCATGCTGTGCCAGCACACACCTTAATGCTGCATACACGAATCGGTGGATAGGTCGAGGTGGACCGGTAGCCTGGCCTGCAAGATCACCCGACCTTAATCCCTTGGAATTTTTTCTGTGGGGTCATGCGAAAACGATCGTCTACAGCACAGAAGTTCCTAACATTATGGAACTGCGACAACGAATTGAAAAATGCATGCCAAACCGTTCATAATGCTGGCGACGAACTCTTCCATGACATCAGACGGTCGCTCATGCAACGAGCCAAAGCGTGCGCGCGAGCTGGTGGCGGGCACTTTGAACAATTCCTGTAATTTGGAGCCACGGGTTTAGTGGGCTGTATCGCGTAAATAAATCGTTTCCAGACAAAGTGCTATAGAACATTTTCGTCTTCTTTTGACCTGAAGAATGTCACTAAATTTATTGTACATAATTTTGAAACACCCTGTATTCTGTGGGAATCTGTATCTTTTGGAATCTGAGATGCTCTTAAGGTGATGCTGAACGTTCATTTCCAAGAATTATTGATAATGAGCATAAAGTGAAGATGCAGTGATAGAACAATAATAAGGCAGCGTCTATTGATTATGCATAGGAATCACGCTTGTCTCCCTTGAGTTCCTTATCAAACGTCCAGACGACTGGCAGACGTCTGGAAAGGAAAGAGAAAGAACGAGTATTGGCCAGAGAAACTCTGCAACTAAAACAGAAAAAGCTATACGGGCGTTTGAAACATCTGAACAACGAGAGTTTCGAATAGAGGAAGACTGTATAAGAGCTTCTACGTCAAGGGCAAGAAAAACTTGAGTCTAAAGTATCTGGTGATGCTCATCAGTGGTGAGGCAAGTCAAGAAGAGTTTAGATAAAGTCCTTGTATATCACCTAGACTTCCTGTTTTTAGTAATTTTAGTAGAATGGATAATCCCTTTGCTCTGTGTTGTATTGATTGAGTTATTATTTAACCAATTGGAGTTATAATTTAATTTTTTGAGATCGTTCTCTTTACCTACAAGTTTAATTATCCCAGGCAACGCCGGGTAACTCTGCTAGTAGCTAATAAAGGACGTTGGTGAACATTCATCGGGATTCATGGTAGATTGTAATTAAAAACATCTATTTTTTTAGGTTGAAAATATTGAATTTGTTGGTAATACGTAGTTATATTTATTTGAGTATAATTCATTTTTGTGGCCTATGGACTATACTCTAAACTAATTCAGTTTTTGTAGAATTTGTTTTTATGACTTGCATGATGCCAGCACTTGCCCACTACTTACACCTTATACTGTCAATAGTTAGTTTGTGTTAGGCAAATTTTAACAATAGCTAGTAGCTACTCCTCCCTTCAATGATACATGCTCACGCGAAATGCGTTGGCAATTGTTTTTGAAAAAAGATTATTTAAGAATCGATATTGTGGCGATATTCCCCTGACTAATTTCCTCGGTCTCAGGAAGCTTTACTGTGTAATTGTTGGTAAATTATATTCATAAATACTTTTTTACTTCTAGATTATTCCTCATTCTCTTGGCTTCTGCCCATCCATCACCTCCTATGCCTGCTTATATTGCCTGTGGTTTAGATCCCTCCAGCCTTAAGTTATTCTCCCTGCGGATTCCAATTGTAAGATTGTAGACAAGGTCACACGTCCCGTGCATGATATACTACGTACCATATATTAGTAGTGAAAATTTCCTGAATAAATATCGACCATCTTCGAATTCATTAGCTTGTCTCACAAGGACCATATTCGTTAAGGATATGTCATTCCAAGTTACTTAATATACAAGGTGTTTATAATTAAAGTTCCATTTTGACATGGCCATAAAAAAAACCTACCGGACCAAAAGCTATAATACTTGGTAATATTATACAAGAGGGCATGGGAAGTTCATACCCACCAAAAAAAAAAATTAGTTCAAAAGGTCACCACCAGCTGGAGTAGCGCTCTATGCAATATTCGTATACGATATTAGACACGAAGACACAGGTTAACAGGTCTTTATTCGTTACTAAAATTAGTTATATGTTGCATTTACTGAAAGCAGATTACACTGGATTACTGTGTTCTCAACTGTAGCTCGTAGCATATCAGGAGGAATGTTGCGCACCTGTCGGCGTATCGCATCTTTCAGTTCTGCCAAATTCCTGACGTTATCACCATAAACAGTGGCTTTGAGGTAACCCCAGAGCCAGAAGTCACAGGGGTTGATATCTGGTGACCGGGGTGGCCAAGAAAGGGGGAAGTTTCGGCCTATAATCCGTTCATCTGTGAAATGACACATGTACCAATATGAGGTGGAGCCCATCCTGCATAAAAATCGTTGTATCTAAAATGCCACTTTACTGAAGTTCTGGTATCACAAAACTTCTTAGCATCGACGCCATGCGAGCAGCAGTCACAGTGCATGTCACGAGTCCATCTCTCGAATGCTCTTCAAAAAAATACGGTCCAATTATGACATTTGCTGTCATACCACACCACACGGTAACTTTAGGAGAATGCAATGGAATTTGATGGAGAACATGAGGGGGACTGGTGGCCCAAATCCTGCAGTCATGGGTGTTGACATCCCCATTCAGGTAAAAATGGGCCTCGTCCGTCCACAAAATGTTCCATGGCCAATGCTCGTCCACCTCCATCGTGCAAGGAATTCCAATGCGAAGGTTTCTGTAGGAGGAAGATCGTTAGGTTCGAGTTGTTGGACAAGGTGCATTTTGTATGGGTAGTACCGCATTCGCAGCACTTTACGTACGATCTTGTACACCGTAGTCAATGGTAAGTCCATTCGACGTGCAACAGCACTTACGCTGCACGCCCCTTGTGAGGTTTCCGTTTTTGCTTCCTCTACGGCTACTGAAACAGCCTCTACGGTTGCTACAGAGACGGGTTTCCTTCCTCGGTCATGTGCTACCGATAACAAACCTGTGGCTTCAAACTTTGTCATCATGTCCTTCAAACTCTGCGGTGTCATTTTCCCCCGACGTACATGTATTCGTCGAACGGTACGATAATGTTGCAAAGCCTGCCGAACATTGCTATTGCATTCATAATAACATGTGTAAACAGAAACGCACGGTCTTGCATGGTAACAGGCATCGTCCACTATTAACAAATGAGGCGTACTGACAACGAGGCTCCCTTCCTTATTTCTGACAACCAAATGACTTGTAAAGCGCATGTGCATAAACCACATTGTTAACCTGTGTCTTCGTGTCTAATTTCGTATACGAATATTGCATAGAGCGCCATTCCAAGCTGGTGGTGACCTTTTGAACTAATTTTTTTTGGTGAGTATGCACTACCCATGCCCTCTTGTATAATATTACCTAATATTATAGCTTTTGGTTCAGTAGTTTTTTTTATGGCCATGTCAAAATGGAACTTTAATTATAAAGACCTTGTATTACATGACATATTTTAGCACTGAAATTTTTCAACAGTACGATATGATGTCATTAGAATGTGTACCATTGAATCAAATTCAACCATCTTTGAAATTTGTAATTATTATTCTTATATAGTCGTTCATGACATGTCGTTACAAGTTGCTCGATATATTACATGGTATAACTTAGCATTAGAAATTCCCACTGATACCATAATGGTATCATTAAAACATGTACTACTGAAACAATTTCACTAGAAGGTCTTATTAGAGGATAATGACAATCCATGGGTCAAGATTTGTATTCTCATGGACGAAAATGCATGTCTCGACAGATTTCTGATGGTGGAGGACTTTCAGAAAGAGAACCATGACAGTCGAGGTTCCTGGTTCGAATCCAGGTTGCAGAATCTTTCCTTCCATTTTTCAATAGAAAAATCATTACCTATGTTTGGAGATTCATCTCCAGTAAATATTTAATTATTTGTTTGCTACTTTCTGATGGTCGGATAGAAGAAATTCTCGATCTGTGAGCCAGGTGCCCGCCTCCCATTGGGCTTTCAAAATGACAACTTGGTTGTCTTTAAGACACCTTATGACAGCTTGGCTGTCCGTGTGTCTGCGATAGCCCAATTGGTAGAGGCGTCGACCATGACAGTCGAGGTTCCTGGTTCGAATCGAGGTCGCAGAATTTTTCCTTCCATGTTTCAATAGAAAAATCATTACCTATGTTTGGAGATTCGTCTTCAGTAAATATTTAATTACTGTGCCTATGTTCTTTCCACTGTTAGAGCCATTCATCCCTTCTTAATCAAAGTTACCATAAACGTAAGGAGAGAAAAATCATTGTTGCAAAGCATTGTCGGAAAAATTCTGTAAGCATTCCAAGGAAGTTTAGCTGTGACGCAGATGTAATTTTAAATGTGAATAATTTACTTTTACTTACGATTGGTTTAAATAAATAATGGAAATACCTTTGATTCTATCCACACTCACATCTGTTGTACTGCTTCTCGTTCACGATAAAACACAAAGCAATACAAATTCCTTGTCTCGTACAACGATACAAATGCACAACAGTTATCAGAGTATTAACATGAATATCTGAGGCAGACTAAGTGTACACAGTCTATTAAAAATAGCAAACTCAATATAATTTGTATGCTGTCTATTATAAAGTTATTGTACGCTTGTCATATCTTCTCCCGTTCTCTACATAAAAGGTACGTTCACAGAGATGCGGTACATGCGGATACGTGCGGAAGTGGCAGTGCGGTAGCCAATCAGATTCATTCCGCATCTGCCGCTTCTAAACCGGATCTGAGATCGTTTGGAATAAAGTTTCTCCTACGCGGTAGATGCGGCGATAGCGGCAAGGTTGTCACGTGAATTCTTTCTACCAATCAGTGGAAATCTTCTTGAGAACGCTATAATGGAAGCATGGAAGGAGTGGGAAGTGATGAACTTCATATAAATGAAGTCAAGCAGAGCTCAGGTGACATACGGAAATAATTATGAAATGAATCTGATCATGGATTCGCATTTCTTGAATAAGGTTTTTGAAATCTCCGTGTGCAGCACGAATTTGAAATAAAGGACGCACCCACCATCTTCTCTTCCTCCTCTAACGCTTTTAATAAGCTCATCTCCGATATCTTGCTTAATAAAAATGTTATTCTGTCCGTCATCATTGACTTTCCCTAACTTCTGGCCAAATCATAAGCGTTATCTTGATGAAACAAAAATTGCTCTATAGATCGATAATAGACAACTAAAATGCATTAACTTTGAAAAATTGACTTCAGGTTTAGTCAATATGGTTGATTTTCTGCCAAATTCTTCACATTTTTTCAATTTAAAAGGAGCTTTTTAAGATATGTGAAATGTCATTTCTAATTAGTTCTATTCATCGAGATATAAATGGTATCAATCAGATTTTTCATTACAAAATTACAGGGTTTTTTTTTTTTAAATTTCAATAGTAAATATCAATATTTTTAAGCTCGAAGACATGAAGTAGTTAATACAACTGCAGGAATGTACATTGTTAATCCAGCTCAACAAAATATATTCTCTCTCCGTATCATGTTCATGTGAGCAAAATCACTAAAAGATTATCATGTACGTTATGTTCCTGGAGCAAAATCATTGAAAGATTTAAGAACTGTTGATGGAGTATTGTGTTCATCTTTTGTTGAAGCAACAAGACAACGAGCCATTTTTTAAGAGGATGAAGAATGGGGAAAATGTATACGAGAAGCTATTGTCTTCAACACACTATTTCAACTTAGATAGTTCTTTTCTTCTATCTGCGTATTTTATTCACCAACAAGCGCAAAAGATTTATGGGACAAATACAAACAACCAATATCAATCGATTATTTGAGAGATCATGATGAAGATGTTGTATTCAATTATTCTTTTCACGACATTTCTTCAGTTCTCAAGCAACATGGTCTTAATTGCACTTCTTTCATTCTGCCAGACCCAACTGGGCAGCCAATTGAGTTCGTAATTTTTAATCCAACTGAAGAAAGAAGAGAAGCAGAACGACTCATTCCAATTTTAAATATCCAACAAAGAGCTACTTTCAAAAAGAATTACTCAATCAGTTTACGATGAAAATGCCACAACTCGATTATTCTATCTTGATGGACCTGGTGATTCAGAAAAAACCTATCTTTATAGTTTTAATGAATTTCATCCGAGAAAATGGAGATAAAAGTCTTCCCATGTGCTTCAACTGGAATTACGTCAACACTCATAAAAAGAGGTAGAACAGTTCATAGGGGTTTCAAATTGGTAGTTCAGTTGCTTGAAAACTCAACATCAAAACTTATAATCATCGACTATAAAACATGACCTGAGATGCATCGATAATTTCTTGAGAGAAGGAGTTCAAAACAATCCGATTAAACGAGATAAGCAATTTGGAAATTAGGGGGATAGTCATTGGAGGAGATTTTCGACAATGCTTACCGGTAGTTCCAAAAGGAACAGCAACAGAAGTTATCAAAACAAGCATCAAATCATCAAATTTATGGAACATTTTACAAAACTTTCATTGATATCTAAAGGAGAAGTGCAGATCAAGACGATTTCAATGAGTGACTTCTTAAAATTGGTTCCGGAAATTTTTCAAGAATTGAAAATTTTAATCGTGATTTAATTGTCTCGCCTGAGATTGATGATTGCTACAATTTTTGGAGATGATGTACAATCACTCTCATCTGATGATTTTTCAAACTGAGTAATCTTATCCTCAACAAATATTGGTGTCTCACATTGAACAACGAAATTATAGATCGAATGGAATGAAGAAACTTTACATTCAAAAGTAATGACTTAGTGATAGCAGATCTAAATGATCAAATAACTAATTAAGTCACAATAGAAATGCTGAATTCATTGACACCATCAGGAGTTCCACCACATATCCTTCATATAAAAGTAGGAATGATTGCAATGTTGATAAGAAATTTGAATCCAAAAAAGGATTATGCAATGGAAGTCGCTTTATAGTCACATCATGTCATAGACATTTAATTCAAGCAAAAATTGTAAATGAGGCAAACAGAAATGAAATTGTTATAATTCCAAGAATCGATTTGAAATCAAGTGATTTCAATTTGCCTTCCGAATTTAAAAGACGTCATTTTCCAATTATTCCTTCTTTTGCTATGACTATAAATAAGAGTCAAGGAAATCATTTTCTCATGTAGGTTTTCTTTTAAATGAACCACTGTTTTCCCATGGTCAATTTTATGTCGCTTTATCACGTTCAAAATTTAAAAGCAATATAAATATTTGTGTCCATGATATTCCTCAAGAACAAGGGAAATTGATCGAAAATAGTGACAGAACTTTCACTATGTTACGATTATTTCTTAGCAGAGCTAATAAATAATTAGGAGCAAAGAATAACATACACGAACTTCTTTGCGAAAAAGAAATTTATTCAGAATTCTTGAAGTTTACAAGAATAAGAATATCGATTGGCTCTACTTGAGCTAAATCCAATTTCATTAATTTTAACTATAAAACATTGCAGTGGAAAACGTTCAAGTAAGTATTGAATTTTAAACATTAATATCTTCCAAGAATTACGGTAAATTTTATACTCTATAACAATTATTAATCTTCTTTTATAATTTCATGGATAAATAAATGGAATTATAAATCCTTAATGTTAATTCTTTTCTGTTTTTTCACGAGTCCATGGAGATAATAACAAGGACATTTATGTAATGGTTGGTTTGGTTTATTAGAATTTGTGGCGTCGACTACTAAGGTCATTTTGCGCCTTTTACACAAGTTATATCTGTACGCAGCCCGGAACAAACACAAACATCCATGCCCACGGCGAGATTCGAACCCACGACCAGGCGGATTCGAGAACCAGAAAGCCTACGCCCTAGCCCTCTCGGCCACCTGGCGGCGTTTATGTAATAGAAGTGGAATAAAGATATAACTTATATCCCACACTGAGTTTAATTATTAAAATAGATAAATATTCATATATCCAGATTTGTTTAATAAAGTTGTAACACAATCTTCAATCTTAACGACTTTATAAGAGAAAATAATCTACCAGCCCTCAAAAAGCAATTGGCTGTGAGACATGATAACCAGGATTATTAAAGTCAATATATTTTATGTCAGTTTGTAAAATTTCAGGCTTTATAAAGCAGTCTAGTAATGATTTAAATATTTCCAAAATCCTGTTATACAACACGTGCAACTTAAACTCTTCGCTTTGCATTTCTAAATTTAATATGTTAAAAAAGGATAATACAAACTCTAAGAAGAGTAAATAAATTTTTACATATTTTTCACTTAACCTAAGCAGAATCATTTCAGCAGCCAAAAGTTTGCCATTGAATGCTGCTGAAGTGAAATATAAAATTAATGCATCATATTGCTCCAACAGTCTTTTTACCACACAAAGTAAACTAAGCCATAGAGTTTGGCTAAGGCGCAGCAGTTTGTGTGGTTTTATTTCCACAAATCTTTGAAATTCCTGAAAATCTGTCAGTCTTTTATAACTGTTTTTCAAAAAGTTATACACATCTCGAGCAACATCTTCAACCATCTGGGTGTTTGGATTTAAAGAAAAGGCAAAAGCAGGCAAAAACTGTTCCTTAACACAAAGGATTATAAAATGGATAGTAATGTTTTTATTTGAACAATGATTTTACAATAAATGTTCAAACACATGTCCTTCTAGGTAGCTTTTCACAAGCATGGCTGGAACACAAAGCAAATGAATGGCAGATACACTTCATCAAAAAAATTGTTGGTTTTTATTCTTTAAATTTGGTCCAAATGGAATTTTTAACACCGGTCATATTACTAGCACCGTCAGTGGCTAAACCTATCATATTTTTTTTTTATAAGGAATTGAATGAAAATTGAAAAAGGTAATTACTTCTCTATACATATTTTCTGCAGTTGCATCACTGATGGAAATTAATGTTAAAAATAAATCATTAACAGTGCCACAATTATTAAAATTAAATACTCTGACCACTAAAGCTAGGTTCTTAACAGTTTGATATATCGGTACTTTCGTCCAGTATTAATGAAAATGTATTGTATTTTAAATGATTTAAAAGCAATTCTAATGAATAGGCTCCTATAACATTTTGAATTATTTTTGTAGATTTTGTTCTTGCCAGTTTTAAATTTTTTACGACTTCGGGGTCACTACCTACTCTTTGAATTAGTTTAGTTAAATGATCTACGGTATTTAATGGAATGTTGTGTTCTGCTATGAAACATGAAATCCTTATTTCCGCTTCTTTTGTTTTTTCACTTAATGACATATTAGTAAATGACTTGCTTGTAATTTTCGTCTGTTTTGCATTAACGCTTTGTAGGCGTTGCCTGTGTTTCGTGCTTACAGCATGTTTCAAAACGTCTCCTTTACATCCCGCAATGTAATCGCATGGCAAACGCTACAAAAAAAATATGTAGCTGCTTTAATGCTTTTTTCTAGCCATCCTAAACAAGAGCGAAAATAGCAAATTAATCAAATGCATTCAATGATCTGAAAGTTAAGGTGAAAAATCTCTGTGTTAAATCTTTGTTTTAAGTGCATATGATTGTTAAAACAACATATTCAAATCAGTAGCTCAAATAATAATAATTTTAACCCCTTATTCAATTCACGCTTAGGTATTGAAACTTATAGTTGAAAAAACAAACTTAAAATTCTGAAAAAAAAGCTTACCTTTACAAGGATTTAACTTCTCCCATGAAGGATTTTAATTCTTTGAATATCGTTTTCTTTTACGTGATGGTTTTATTTCTTTTGCCTCATTCGAAGATGAACACGATTCGGAAGAATTTCTTAACATTTTCAATAATTTTATACGGCACAGCAGCAGCAAGCAAGCAAGATTGCTGCTACGGACAGAAGCAATCCACCAGCTGATTTCTACGTGCTGGCTTTGATGCGTTGATTTTGACCAGATTTCATATACGTCGAGTTCCGGTTCCGGCGCTCTACTAGCTCCACCCGGGCGTTAATAAGCTCAATCAACAGTTGATTATCGACAGAGTTAGAGCCCTTAACAACTTATTAATGGAATATCTTCAAGTTTGTCGAGATAAACAGCCACATAGCAGGAGGTTTAATCAAAATTCATGTTTTTTTATGATAAATATATCAAAAATCATGGGGCAGACTTCAATTTTCCTAAAATTCATGAAATTTGAACCATAAATCATTTTTCCTGCAAACATTGCGAATTTCATGGCAAACCATGAAATTTCATGGCACATGGCAACGCTGCACACAACATTACCTTCGCTGTCAGCTTCATAATATTCCAGGAAGCATTTTAATTCAAGTGAGGTAAGGCACATTAAGAAGAGGGGCGCAGGTACACTACGCTGCAATCGAATTTGCTTTAATGCGTTAATGAGAACTCCCTTGTCATGGCGGGTGCGAGAGCCGAGCTCACGAGTTCGTTGCCGCTCTCCACTGTTTAATATACACTGAGTTAGCAAAACTCATGGGATAGCAAGCACATTGATTGATGGGCATGGCTCAGGAATTCACAGGGGTAACGGATTCTGGCAATGGACCATTATACCTCGTACAACAAGAGAAAAACAGGGTGTGTCGCAGGAAGTTTCAGATTAGCCAATCAGAGAAAGGGGGCCTCATGCGCTTACTCACTTCTGTCTCATGTCTCATTGAAGAAGCGCTTTATAATATTACAGCAGAAGCTTTAATATTATTCAGTTGCTTTGCTTTAATTATAATTAAAATAATTGTACACTTCATAAAATTGTCTTTTAACTCAATTTTCTATATATCGTTTACTTATTTTAAGGTAATAACGTGCAGTCTGTTTAACCATCATTTTTTTTAAATATTTATACATTCTAATGCTATGTTGTTTTTTTTTAAAAGAATTATAAGGTTTTATTAAAGATGCTATCTTATTTTTTATTTTATACAGTTTTATAATACGTTTTCCATTACAGTTAACGATATCTCTTTCGTTTATTTGCTGGCCATGAGAATGTATAGTCTTGAAAAAGACTTTTTGAATTATATCTAAATTCAGGCTAAGGAGATTGTGGTAGAACGTTAATGTTGCTGTCTTCTCCATTAACACGAATTATTAAAGGCTCCACTTGATCTTCAATCAAACAGCCCGTTTCCCAAAATCGTTCTTCCACACGCAAAACGTGTTCTATCGCTTTTCTCCAGTTTTCAGGAGTTACATTATCAATTGCCGTTCTCGTTAGTTTTTCAACATCAGCAATCTTGAAAGTTGTATTCTTCTTCCGTATATATTCTTTTACCTGTGCCCAAATAAGTTCAATGGGATTGAGATCACAGTGATAAGGAGGTAGTCTTATCACTAAATGGCCGGCATCGCTAGCCAGTTCATCTATAACATAGCGCTTTGCTGTTTTGTGTTGTTTGATAACATCGTACAGCTCACCTTTTGACATTTTTGCTTCGGTAGGTATTCCTCGTAGGGCCAACCACTCTATCATATCCGATTTCCTTGTATTGCTGCACGGAGCTTTGGCCTTCTCCACCGAGTGATATGGTGCATTATCCATGACGATTACTGAATTTTTCGGAATATTTGGCAGCAGTTTTGTTCTAAACCATTCCTGAAAACAATCCCCATTCATTTCGTCATGGTAATCTGCGGATTTATTTTTTGACCGATATAATAAACAGCAGTCGTTCACAAACCCTTTATCGCTTCCAGCATGCAAAAGAATGAGACGGGAGCCTTTACCCGTAGGAATGAAACGCCCGCGGTAGGGTTCCGAGCTCCCTGGTTGAGCACAGCTTTTCCCGTCGTGATGCCACTGTCTTTCACGGCCATGGTGTGCATTAGCCCACGTTTCATCCAGATATATGAAAGTACGTGTGGGGTCCCTGCGTAGCATTTGTACTTGCCTTAAAAAATCGACGTCGTTGTGTGATAACATCTGTCCGCTCGATGTAAAATTGACGGTGGTTGATTTTGCCATACTTCATATGCAATTTATCATGCATAATGGTGGCGAAGGAAGTTCTCGATCCGACGTAGTCAGTTTTTTCTCTAAATTTCTGGTACACATTTTTCAGAGTAGGATAATTATCTTCTGAGTGTATTTCGGATACACATGCTCGTGCAATCGAGAGGTCAAAGTCATCCAGATTCGTTGTTCGAGATTCCCTGGGCCTTTTCTTTCCAGGAGTCGAAAAGTGAGGAGAGGGGGTGGTAGCTTCGCATGAAGACGCTTCGTTTCCTTCTTGAACAATTGTTCGAACGCAAGAAAAAGAAACTTGCGTTGCCTTGGAAGTTTCTTCTATCAAGGCAGATGAGCTTTTAAAACACTGTTTTCCTTTTAAGTAGCAAAATACGTTCCACACAATCTCCCTAGCCTGGCTGTGAATAGTTTTTCCTTGTTTGGCTGAAGAGCTGTTGCACGGCGACGCCATTACAAATTGACTTGTGTAGCCGCTGAAGGAGAGATCCCACAAAGCATTGCGGATGAGTGAGTAGTCGATATCAGACCGGAAACACGCCCTGTTTTTCTCTTGTTGGACGAGGTATAGACGTTGTGGGAAGAGCTTGGATAAGTGATTAATCAGAAATGGCACGTCGTCGCGAGTTGACGTCTTTTGAACGGGGTATGATAGTAGGTGCCCGACGCATGGGATGTTCCATTTCGGCAGTGGTGCAGGAATTTGGCTTTCCCCGCTCAACTGTCTCCAGGGTGTATCGGGAATGGCCGGATGAAGGCATCACAGTCCACAACAGGCACCATACAGGGCGTCCAGCTGCCCTGAATGATCGTGACCGGCGACACCTGGGACGAATGATTCAGAGAGACAGGAGCGCAACAGTGCAGCAAATCACAGACCAGTTCAATACTGGCCGCACTAGAAACGTCTCTCGGTGGACAATCCGTCGGAATCTGCATGCCCTCGGGTTTGGCAGCCGTCGCCCTACACGGGTGCCAATGCTTACCCAGCGTCATCGGACACTCCGGCGTGCATTTGCCTCCAACTACTTTGGCTGGACTCTGCAACAGTGGCGTAACGTCATATGGTCAGATGAGTCACGATATCAACTGTACCACGCTGATGGGAGGCACCGTGTGTGGCGCAGGCCTCACGAAACGATGGATTCCGCATGCCAACAGGTGGTGGTGCAGGGTGGTGAGGCGTCAGTGATGGTCTGCGGTGCATTTTCTTGGTTTGGAATGGGCCCTCTGGTTATCCTGGACCAAACGTTGAATCGTCCACGGTATCGTCAACTCATCGGAGACCATCTGCACCCGTTTTTGATATTTCAACACCCTGACGACGTAGCAGTCTTTCAAGATGACAATGCTCCACCACATCGCTCCAATGTCGTCAACGAATGGTTCGAGGAGCATGCAGGAGAGGTCCAACGACTGAGCTGGCTAGCCCGGAGCCCTGACATGAATCCCATCGAGCATATCTGGGATGCTGTTGAAGTCAGGCTCCGGGCACTGGATCATCCGCCCACGAACGGGCAGCAACTATCGTCGGCTCTGCAGACTATCTGGTGTCAACTGCCTCCAGAAGTGTACCAGGGACTTGCAGCTTACTACCACGCCGTATTGCTGCACTCCACAGGGCCAGATGTGGCCCGACCAGATATTAAGTAACTATCCCATGAGTTTTGCTAACTCAGTGTAGGCATTTCTTCGTAATCCTTGACATCGTCTTTCGATGAGCCATGACAGCCCTTGTCGGAGAACACTTCCTGCCTTCACCTTCGTTTCCTCTTTCCTCTCTTGATTCCAGGCCTCGTTCTCTGCTTCTCTCTCTCTCAAGCCCCCGCTCGCGCACGCCCTCTGTCGTTCCCTTTTTGAAACTCTTGTTCCAAAATATTTTCGTTTCCTAACAGTGTGATTTATTGTGATGTTTAGTAATTAAGTATTTTGTTTAAAATAAATTGATTTTTTATTTAATTTTTTCTGATTTGATTAAATAAGATAAATGTACAGCCGAGCGAAACGAGGCCAACAACTAGTAAAGCTAATAGAAGTATATCTACAGGTCTGAGAGTCAGTCACGTGATCAGTGCGAATCGTGCAGTGCAATTCATGGAGTTCAGGCAGCCCCAAGAAGAACAGAGCGTTAACGATAAACCCCGCGATTTTTTGCAAATGGCTAACCGTGATAGAAAAGTTTCGATACCATGTCAGCCTTAATACCATGCAAACGATTGTAAATAAGCATATTGTAAATGCTGAAGACGAAAGTAGCAGTGACGATGATTTGCTTGAAAGTGCCATGGAGGAAATCGAATAACCTGAATAAACTTCTCTGCAGTTTCTCCATCTACATTCACTGTTTCAATTTTGGTAATTGTGTTTCGGTTTCCTCATTGCTCCTCCGCCATCTTCAATACAGAGCGCGTTCGACATCGCGCACTAAACGTCTTTGTGCGTCCACTAAACCAGGCCCGTTCTTAGGCATACGCTGACTACGCATCCGCGTAGGGCCCCGAACGTGAGGGGGGTCCCCGTGAGGCGCCCTCGATCCCCCGGTTTTTTTAATTAAGGATGACTTGAGGACCAGCATGACCCAAGAACGACTAAATGGTTTGGCATTGATATCAATTGAGCAAGATATTGGCCAAACCCTTGATTATTCAGAACTTATAAAGGATTTTGCCCGAATGAAAGTGCGGAAAGTAGACTTCTTAGGTTAATTTAAGTTAACTCTTGGCATAGCAGCAGGATAATCGGAACTCTTAAATATTTCACCAAAATGAAAGTGCGAAAAAGTAGTTGTAATTTCAAATATCCCAAAAAAATAAAAAGGACAAAAAAACTAAAAAAAGAAATGATAAAAAAAACTAAAAAAGAAAAAACTCAAAAAAAAACTAAACTGGGCTTAGCTACATACCGCCACGTGGTGCCCAGTGGAAACAGTTCAAACTGGCTAAATTGTAGCATCGAACTACTCCGAGGGGGCGAAAAAGAGACGCAGGGAGATGACCTTGTAACGTAACAGGAAAACGTCTCCTTGGTCTAATTTCCACGCATTTTCGCAGAGCTTCCAGGGGGGGAGGAGCCCCCCCTAGACCCCCCCGCCGGAGGGGCCCCCCCGGACCCCCCGCGTAGGGCCGCATAACACCTAAGAACGGGCCTGACTAAACGCACTAACGTGTTCGTCTTGAAACCGATCGTGCTCGTCATCGCCAGTGCGTGCACTACCGGGCGTTTCGTGCGCGCACCAAATGACCCTAGGTTAGGAGCAGAGTCGTTTAGTGTGTTGCAAGATGGCGCTGCCCTAGAGCTTGAAATGTAGCGATAGATAGTTCGGAGTTTTAGTTACCGTTAAAGAGCCAACAGGTGTAAAAATAATTGAATTCAATATATCGTTAAAACTGACATTGAAATCTACCTGTGTAACGATCGATTTCGGAGTGTTATATGAATGCAGATGTTATGATGGGTTTTATTTTCAGCAGCAGGCATGGTAGCACGGGTGAGGTGAACATCCCACTTTCGTGCTCTTTCCTGTTTTTGTCGAACGCGCCCACAGTGAGCAACCCTGGCCTCTGGCTAGTGTGTTTCGTGCGCGCACGAAACGCACCAAACGCACGATAACTAAACGCACTGGCAATGAAGAACAGGGTGCACGAAACCATGGATGAAGAAAAGATGGATGGGACACTCCTATGCGTCGAGCGTGAGTTTTTTTTCAGTGGCGCTCTCTGGCGATTTGCGTAGTACTAAACCAAACCAGTCTGGGAAATAAAAAAATATAGTTTCAGTTTCTGCTTTGCGCAGTACTAAACCGAAACTTCACCACCATCGTTTCGATTTGCGCAGTACTAGAATTTTTTTTAAAAAAGAAATTCATAAATTAAGTGACTTTTTAAGATAAAAGTGTGCTTAGAAAGTTTTTTATATTTTTTATTTTTATGTTTTTAGTCTATTTTTAATTTTATTAACCTAATCTAAGCAGACGATTATATTTAGTACTAGCTCCAGCTCCAGATGTCGCCCCAAAATCAAACTCACTGAGGAAGGCAATGGAGTGTCCCATCCATCTTTTCTTCATCCATGACGAAACGCACAGAGCGATGCGGAACAGCCAGTGTGCCCACAGCGTGCATATTGTGCAGATCGTGCGCGATGGAGAATGCGCCTTACATCTACATCCAATGAAATAATGTTTGACAGAAATATTCCGATACCTAATAAAACAACAAACACGTTCGTTCATCCTAAATATTTGGCAGTAATGGAGACCGGATGTTTACTTTTAACAGGAAGTACTTGTTCTGTGCACGACTACCCCTAGTGACAGTATTTTGAAAGGTCATGCGGAAAGCTTGAATTGCCGCATGCTTGTGAATAGGAGCGGGATTGGCGCATCGCATCGCAGCTGCTTGCTTCCGCATGTACTGCGTCTTTGTGAACGTACCTAAACGCAATTAATCCTTGCGTCTCCCGCCGACTCTGGGAATCCAGTATAATGGCTGAAAAGACAAACATTGATATTAAAGAATCGATAAAGAAAAATGATAATTTTTAATAATAATTTTGTCCGTCCATTGGATTCTTTGTTGATTTGAGGAAATCGAACGGAGTTTCCCAGGGAAGACAACGATTTTGAAGTTTAAGAGATACAATGGAATTTCTTTTCGGCGTTCAGCCGTTTCATACCCAGGAATCTAGGAAGTCGGCCTCTGAAACAGCCTAGCGCTAATGCCCTATTCTTTAACATGGGAACACGAATTTAAGCGGCTCTCACAAAAATGTTTTAATAGATATGAGCAAACCAGAAAAAACGTAATTGCATTCGAGATTTTTCTTTCGATTGGTGCGTTTTTCATGCCCGTACGATTAAAACTTGATTTTATAGCAGATGTCTGAAATTTTTTTGCATATTTTTAGCTTTTAACCTTTAGTCTATGGTGAAAAGTTCAACACTCGCATCGAAGAGAATTTATTTCTCCTAAACGAAAAGGTAGTGCCAAAAGCGTTTTTGTCACTCAATATAAACATTTCAAGGAAAATTTCCGTTTTTTTTAAATGGAAAATTAAACGTTATTTGAAGGTCCAAAATCGTTTTATTTATCAAATTTATGCATAATTCTCGTTATTACTGATCGTTAATGCGCATGTCTGCAGCTATCTCAACTTCCGCTTTTTCTAGTAGCTTAAAATGGACGCCCTTTGAACTGGTCGTTGGGACGCGTCGATTAAATTGAAATTTTGGAAGACTGATTAAAGAAAACATGTATTAAATAGTCGTCTAAAAGTACATAGTATACGTACATAAGAGTTCTCTTTGAGGTAATTATGTAGATGACGTCCTCCACCCCAACTTGCGTTTTTTCCTACCTTGCGTTGTTTTTTAACATACATCTTGGGTTGCTTAGTGTTTTTGGGGGGGTGGACGAAAGATTTAGTTTTTATTTATGGTGCAAACTAGCTTTAAATTTCAGCAAACTTGTAACACTCTCGGCGCTCCGGACCTCGTTCAATAATGCCCATTGGTCACTGTTTTCCGTTACTCGAACGACTCCGGCGTTCTGTCTACGACGTCCCCCTCCGGAGATAAGTTAATGATATATACCCCAACCTGTTTGGTCACAGGGGGCAATTGGTTTCCTCCCGGCCGGTTACAGGAGGCCAATGGTTAGTATTTTTCTATTGACCATTTTCACCATCGTCTGCGTTTCCGTGCCTGACTTCAACCGCTACCACCAGATGGCGTTGCGTATCTAGTATCTGGAAGAAGGAAGTCGGCGCCATTAAACCTAAAGGAGATCGCTTTCGAGTGAAAGAAAACCACGTTCCCACCAAAAATAAAAACTAAATCTTTCGTCCAACCCCCCAAAAACACTAAGCAACCCAAGATGCATGTTAAAAAACAACGCAAGGTAGGAAAAAACGCAAGTTGGGGTGGAGGCCGTCATCTACATAATTACCCTATTTGATTTTATGGATCGTGCATGTTTCGTTAATTGATACAAGCTCTTGGAAATAAGTAGAAGAAACAGCAGCCGCGCTCTCTCCGCAATTGCAGCATGAAGACAAGTTTTTACTCCAACCAGACAGCGAGAAAATGGATCGTAACGAAAATAGGACGGATCAATAATTTACATAACAACTAAATCAGTATGTACGATCATTAATTTCGGATAAACACGTTTAATGTTACGACCGAGCATCCAAATATATGAAAATGCTGGCGATATTTCTGAGGCAAAAATTGGCATTTATAAGTTCATGTAACTATTTTTACTATCGTTTATTTTGCAAAAAATTTCAATTACATGCATCTTTTAAGTTTCAAGAAAATGTTATAATGTGAGCTAAATGTTTAGCTTCAGACTTTCGTAATTTACAAGAATAGTTCAATGAAGTTACTTCATTATAAATTTTTATAACATCATCTTTTTTCAGCCTTTTTAAATCTTGTAGGCGATGCATTTTCCGCCGAGACGAAGCTAGCAATGGAAAAAATAGACGAACGGAAGTTTTTTGCCCCCCCCCGGAAGCAGCTGCCGCGCAAGCGCGTGCCCCGCCCACCTTCTTAGTGAAAAGGGTCCATTACATGCAATATCTTACCATTGAAAGTTTCAATAGTAGCATTTGGTATCATTAGAATACGTACTGTTAAACTAATTACAACTATCATTAATTACTCATTATATTCATTCATGAGTTGTTGTTACGAGTTGTTTGATATATTACATGCCAAGTCTTATAATGGAAAGTTCCAACGGTACCTTAAATTACCATTAGAACACGTAGTACTAAACCAATTCCAACAGTTATTAATTACTTGATATTTTTATTCATGACACATCGCTGTGGGATGTTTGATACACTATATGATCACAAATATCCGGACACATGCACGTTTGCGCTCTAACCACGATTTCATGGAAATCAATAGGGCATTGCACATCCCTTTGCCCGAATCACAGCTTCCACCCTTCGGGGAAGACTTTCCACCAAATGTTGGTAGGTACTTTCCGGAATGTTCCTCCATTCCTCCCGAAGAGCGAGAGTCAGTTCAGGTACAGAAGTTGGCCGATGTGATCTCGCCCGCAAGCGTCTTTCCAATTCATCCCACAGACTCTCTATAGGATTGAGGTCGGGACTTTGTGCCGGCGAACCCATTTCTTCGACCCCTGAGTCCGCAAACCACTGCTGTACACGCCTCGCTTTGTGGCACGGAGCATTGTCGTGTTGATAGAGAAATGGCCCGTTTCCGAAAAATTGCCACAACGTTGGAAGTACACAGTTGTCCAAAACATTCAGATAACGGTCGGAGTTCATGATTCCTTGCACAGGAACGAGCTGGCCCAGTCCGTACCATGAAAATGAGCCCTACACCATGACTCCTCCTCCTCCGAACTTGACTGTGGGCTCTGTGCACTCAGGTAAGAAGCGTTCTCTAGGTATGCGCCAAACCCAAACTCATCCATCGGATTGCCAGAGTGTGTAGCGAGATTCGTCTGTCCACATTACACGTTTCCATTGGTCTATTGTCCAGTTTCTGTGGGCTTTGCACCACTCCAGACGTCGCTTGGCGTTGACCCTGCTGATGTGGGGCTTGTGGGCAGCAGCACAGCCATGGAATCCAATCGTGTGCAGTTCCCGACGAATTGTCATGGTACTGGCATCATTTGCAGAGGCGTTTCGAAACTCTGTGGCAATATTTTCCGCCGAGGACTTCAGGTTGCTGCGGGTGACACGACGAAGCACTCGACGGTCTCTGTCCGTTAGTTTCTTAGGTCTACCGGTTCGTTGTTGAACTGTTGTTGATCCCCGGGTCTTCCATTTCATAATGACATCGCCTACTGTTGACTTGGGTATCTGAAGAAGGCTGGAAATGTCACGCACGGACTTGCCGCATAGGTGACATCCAACGATGGTTCCACGTTGGAACTCACTGAGCTCTGCCGAACGACCCATTCTTGCCAATGTCCAAGCAGAGTTGTGTCTGAAGGTGTGGGAAGCTATTTAAATGATGTGCAAGTCATTATCATGTGACATTGGGCCAATCGATGATCTGTGAGGTGTGTCCGGATATTTTTGATCATATAGTGTATATGACATGCTGTATCTTAGCTTTGAAAGTTCTAAAGGTGACATATGGTATCATTAGAACATGTACTTGTAAACAAATTTCGACCATCATTAAGTATTCGTTATATTCGTCCATGATACGTCATTACGAGATGTTAGATATATTACAGGCCATATCTGGTCATTGAAAATTTTTAAGGGGATATCATGATAGTCCCAATATAGCACGTGCTATTGTACCTATTCTGACTATCTCACCTTCAAACTTGTTCGTGTTCTGTCTCATATTAATGGAATGGTGAAAACAGAGTGTGAAAAAGTTAATTCGATTTCAAGTTATCGTAATAAATAATAAACCATTAAGGAATGACATAACCAAGTACCGAAAGGTTAAACTAAACCATTCGCGGAACTATATTTTTAAACAGCCCTGTGTTAACATTGTAAGTTTCTAATGGGCCATAAAGATACCATTACACCACGTACCTTTGAACTAATGTCGACTATCATTAATTTTACGTTATATTCATTCATGACATATCATTCCAAGTCGTTTGATACATTACATGCCATATTTTAGCATAGAAAGTTCCAATGAACAATAATGGTTGCACTAAACCACAATTGTTCCACTAAACCAGGTTCCTTGTAACCAATTTGGAGTATCATTAATTTTACGTTATATTCATTCATGACACATCATTCTAAGTTGTTTGAAATATTACATGCCATACTTTAGCATTGAAAGTTCCAATGAACCAAAATGGTTCCACTAAACCAGAATAGTTCCACTAAATCAGGTTCCTTGTAACCAATTTGGACTATCATTAATTTTACGTCATATTCATTCATGACACCTCATTCCAAGTCGTTTGATATATTACATGCCATATTTTAGCATTGAAAGTTCCAATGAACCATCATGGTTCCACTAAACCAGGTTCTTTGAAACCAATTTGGACTATCATTAATTTTACGTCATATTCATTCATGACACCTCATTCCAAGTTGTTTGATATATTACATGCTATATTTTAGCATTGTAAGTTCCAATGAACCATTATGGTAGCACTAAACCAGGTTCCCTGAAACCAATTTGGACTATCAATAATTTTACGTCATATTTATTCATGACACCTCATTCCAAGTCGTTTGATATATTACATGCCATATTTTAGCATTGAAAGTTCCAATGAACCATCATGGTTCCACTAAACCAGGTTCCTTGAAACCAATTTTGACTATCATTAATTTTACGTCATATTCATTCATGACACCTCATTCGAAGAAGTTTGATATATTACATGCCATATTTTAGCATTGAAAGTTCCAATGAACCATCATGGTTCCACTAAACCAGATTCCTTGAAACCAATTTGGACTATCATTAATTTTACGTCATATTCATTCATGACACCTCATTCCAAGTTGTTTGATATATTACATGCTATATTTTAGCATTGTAAGTTCCAATGAACCATTATGGTTCCACTAAACCAGGTTCCTTGAAACCAATTTGGACTATCATTAATTTTACGTTATATTCATTCATGACACCTCATTCTAAGTCGTTTGATGTATTACATGCCATATTTTAGCATAGAAAGTTCCAATGAACCATTTTGGTTCCACTAAACCAGAATGTTACACTAAACCAGGGTCTCATAAGGGTACCATTAGAGCACATGCCAATGTTTCGATTTCGACCATTTCAGAATGGTTCATTTTCTGAACCATATTTATCAATTGGCCGAAATAGTAATTTCTATTCGCTTCTATATCTTCATTACGATTTGTTTGACATATTAATTAATATTTCTCTCCATTGAAAATTGCTAGGTGGGGTCGTGGAGGTACCATTTATGCACGTGCTATTAAACCGATTAAGATAATATTTGTGATTGGTTCGTGCCATATACCATATTCATCGACTGACGAAAATAGTAATGAATAACCGCTTCTATCTCGTCATTACGATTTGTTTGACATATTACTTAATATATCTTCCCATTGAACATTGCTTGGCGGGAAAATAGAGGTACCATTTGTGCACGTGCCAATGAACTAATTTAGATAATATTTGTGATAGGTTCGTTCCATTTCATGAACCTATCTTTGTTTGAGAGAAGACGCAACACGTGGAGACACCTGCCGGAGTTCATTGGAAACACAATCACTTCCGTTATTTCTGGACATGCTGCAATGAAATACGGAAAATAAGAAATTGTTTGGAGTCCTGCAACCCAATCCGGTAAGGTAGAGTACAATTTGGTGTCCTGCCATGTATATCTCATTTTTTCGCAAGCTATCGTTTTTTTTTATTTCACCCCTCAGGAGGAATTCGATTAGGACCCCGACCGACAGCGCATTTTTGAGGACCTAAGATTGGAGTGAAGAGAACTCTCCAAGATCCCAGAAGAAGATTCGAAAGGAGAGGTAGGCCTATGATTTCTCGTAATGATTCGTGTGACATCGAGAACAATGAAAGATCGTCTATTTTCCTATGAGTGATGTTAAACCAATGAAATGAAGTAATGCTAGGCTTATGTGTGTCGTCTTTTGCGGATCACATTTTAAAGGAAAAACATGATTTTAAAATTATTATTTGAAATATTCACATACGAGACCTGTCCGAAAAGTATCGGGACTGAGGCTACAAAAAAATGGTAGAACTCGCTGCACCTTTTTCCTCTGCGGATCGTGTGATGACCTATCCTTACTAACAAAACTAATTAACCTGTAGCCCAATGCCCCTTTGCTTTACGATGTCCCCCGCCCTCCTTTTGACTTACCTGTTTCTCCCGTCATTCAGTTTGCAACCCTGGTGGACTTGAGACTTCGGTTCGTGTGAAGACTGACAAAGTAAAAGAATAACCTGAAAAGTATAGAAAAACAAGGGAAAAATCAGTTCGGAAATCAAAACGCAAGATTAAGAGAAAATAGTTTATAACATAACTTTCGATGTAAGAGGGAACTCCTGTGGACTTTGCCACGGTTGAGATAGAAGGGTGGAGTCTCGCATGAAACCCTAGATGCTCCAGGAACTCTAACAAAACCTTTTACCTTCAGGATAGTTACGATGATTGTTTGCCTTAAGCTGTTAAGAGATGTTAAATCATTAAATGCATAAGTTGTATGTTTAGCAGATTATTAATATATTGTCACAAAATTTGAGAGGTATAAGAGAGAAGGCCGACCAAATCCCAGTTCGATCAGGAGAAGTAAAACATAGAGAAGAGAGAGAAATAGAGCAGACGACGAAAGAGGAGCAGGGGCCGAAAGATAGAGCGTCATATGCAAGGGGAAAAAGACAGAAAGATAAAGCGTCGTATGTAAGGTGAAATAGGCGGAAAAGATTTGAAGGAAAGAAAAAAAAGATTGGCCAGGTAACGATAGTTAGAGGAGAGACGGGGAAAGGGCCAATAGGAAAGCAATTGAGGAATAATTGGAGACTTGGAAAGGGAGAGAGAGAGAGAAGGGGAGACCAAGTCGTGACACCGATGAAAAAGG
>JAHWFO010028860.1:440086-463689 GCA_023313115.1 Rhysida immarginata | reverse complement strand
TAGATTTTGTATGTTATCAAAAGATATAATTGATTCGTATTTAATAACTATGATGTTTTTGTTATTTAACTTTCTCATTAAGTGACGAGGAAGGTCACGTGAGGCGTAACTTGTAGTAATTTTTCGTTTATGATTGAAATTTTATCGCAGAACTTGTAAATAAACATTTTCTTCAATGCCAACTTTGCTACCTCATTTCAAACGCACATTACCCCACTGAACAGTTACGTTACATATATTCAATTTTTTTTCTTTCTGACCACTGAGGCGAAAAGGTTTCTAGAAACAACCTGAAGAGCGATCTACGCGGCAAGACAAGATGTGTTGCGTTGAAGAACAGATACAATGATTTGCTTATTCGTTAGTTAAGCGAGAGATGATTCTTGAGCTTTAAACTGGGAGAGAGATCCGATACAGCAATGATCCTTAACGCTTATGAACATTAAAAAGAGAGTTTAAATGAAAGAATTATATTAAGGTCAAATACGCAAAATATGAATGTGTGATGGTTAATGTTAAAATGAATTAAAGCCCAGTGGAAATTTATTTAATCAGATATCCTAGTCAGTTTCCGTCATTTCACAACCTAGTCCGTACTTGAGTGGTGTCGGGAGCGGTTTTCCGGGGATTCAGTTAGTAGGATCATTTCCATTGATTTAGGTAAAACACGTTGTGGTAAAGCTCCCCTAAATGAGGTTTACAATATACAGGGTGTAAATTTTAAGTTGACAAAGCAGAATAACTCGAAAAATAAGCTTCACACGAAAAAATGCGTATAATCCAAAGTTGATTATTTTCGAGGGGGCATCTGCTGGTGCTAAAATTAGCCCACCCCCCCCGGCCCCTGGGGGTGGGGCGGGGGGCAACTTTAAAATTTCAAATGGGAACCCCTATTTTTTATTGCAGATTCAGGTCCTACATAAAAAACTACGTACATTTTGTCTGAAACATTTTTTTTTATTTTTGGTAGATGGCGCTGTAATTCAAGAAAATCCATTTTCTCATTTTTGCGTGGAAATGGTTACGGAGAAATAAAAAATACTTATTTACTTCGTAAATTTTGCCGCAAAGTTATTATTTTATTATTTTTTGCCGCGGATTAGGATAATTTTGTTTTGTTTCGTGGTCATGAGGCCACACAACTTTATAATTATCAAACAAATCAACTGATTAGCTAACTAACTAACCGAACATCCTACGTACTAACGAGTGAACTCATTAACTAACAGAGTAAAAAAGTAAAAGACTGTGTAAAGATGAAGTTATTCCCGTTTAAGATTTGGTGGTCCTTAAAAGGACCGATTGTTTTCGTTTTATTTTTTCTTATTTGCAAATACTTGCAAGTAAATGAATTTCGGGGTGCTTGTATTTCCAGTGAGTCCCCTCGCCTCTCACTTTCGGCCTGCTTGTTGTCCTTAAATCCCTTGCATCTCGCCGTTTTATGAAATTAAATGTTCAAATTGATGACCTCCAACTTCGATGCATTTATTGACTCGTTTTGTAAATTCCTGAACACATCTTGATAACATGTCTGGTGTAATTGCAGCGCAAGCATCTCTTATTCTTTGAATCATGTTTTCGCGAGTGGTTGGCGTTTCCTTATAAACGATATCTTTGAGGTAACCCCATAAGAAAAAATCTGGCGATGTAAGGTCAGGCGATCTGGCTGGCCAATTCACAGGACCTTCCCTGCCGATCCAGCGACCATGGTAAAGTCGATGTAGTACTTCGCGCGCTACTAATGAATAATGCGCTGGACAACCATCATGTTGAAACCACATGTGTTGTCGAAGTTCAATACTCAGGTCTTCAAGTAGATCTGGTAGTTCATTTTCAAGTAGGTTACGATATTTGTTGCCATTCAAATTACCGTCTATAAAATATGGACCGATAAGTTTATCGCCAATTATCCCACACCAAACATTAATTGACCAAGGTCGCTGATGGTTGACTTCTCGAATCCAGTGTGGGTTCTGTTCACTCCAGTAATGCATGTTATGTCGATTAACTTCCCCGTGGTTTGTGAATGTTGACTCATCGGAGAAAAGAACTCGTGCAAAAAAATGTTGGTTTGTTTGCATCTGCTGAAGTGCCCAGTGACAAAACGTTAGACGGTTTTGGTGGTCATTGCCATGTAGTTCCTGATGCATAGATACATGATATGGATGAAATTTGTGGAGCTTCAGCATTTTCCAAACACTCATATGTGAAATTCCTGATTGCCTTGATATTTCTCTTGTGCTCGCATGTGGATTATGAGCCACAGCAGCTAGGACTGACACTTGATTGTTTTCTCCACAAACAGTAGCTGCACGGGTTCTTTTTTTCTGGTTCACACTACCTTCCGCAGTAAATTGTTTAATAACTCGAACAAAAGAAGACCGTGATCGCGTTTGGCCAGGAAAACGCTGAGCATAAAGCGCGACTGCATTATCAAAATTTCTCCCACTTTCTCCATAAATGTACACCATCTCAATTTTTTCTTCCACAGAAAGATAATTCATAATGTAAATTCAAAAGCAATACGGCGTTGTACACTCACAAAAACAGTTGAAAAATTACAATCTTTTCTTCTAAAGATCAGAATTTAAAATGTAAACATTCTGAAAAAAATGCCAATGTTTACGTTATTTGTTTGTTGACGAAATGTCTTCAAATTACATTGTAGTTAAAACAATGTAGGAATCGAAATGAATAATAAATTAGTTATTTCCACGCAAAAATGAGAAAATGGATTTTCTTGAATTACAGCGCCATCTACCAAAAATAAAAAAAATGTTTCAGACAAAATGTACGTAGTTTTTTATGTAGGACCTGAATCTGCAATAAAAAATAGGGGTTCCCATTTGAAATTTTAAAGTTGCCCCCCGCCCCACCCCCAGGGGCCGGGGGGGGTGGGCTAATTTTAGCACCAGCAGATGCCCCCTCGAAAATAATCAACTTTGGATTCTACGCATTTTTTCGTGTGAAGCTTATTTTTCGAGTTATTCTGCTTTGTCAACTTAAAATTTACACCCTGTATACATATGTTTAAGGGGCAGTAATTTGTTTTTTGTCCGGGACGAAAGTTTCGTACGGAGCCAGCTGTTCTGTTATTTTAGTCCAATTTTGATTGCATATAAATGGGATGAAGGGATCTGGCTTCCCGAACTTTTGCATCCTGTTTTGCTGCAATGCGCGTTTGCTCCCGGTAAATGAGGTAGGTAGAACACAGACCTGTCCTGTTTTCATATTAAAGTTAGCAGCCTGATTGTGAACGAAATCCATTAAGCCAAGTGGTTAGCCTCCACTTCTTTCAAAGTCTTCTAATTTTCTTTCACCCAGTGTAGCCGGTCCCCTTCAACTTTTGAAACGCGTCCACAATATACTGCTGAGTATATTTCCCCGTGTGCAACACCGGATTAAAAAAGTATTGCCCTTTCGTACAGTTTGTAGAAGGCTAAAATGTTGACTTTCGTCCTTTTAGTACTCCTGAATTTCATCTTCCACCCTTCTTCTCCAAGAGGAAACAGCAACGATATATCATTGGATCACAGTTCGGACTCAAAATCGATAAACATGTGTTGTCAGTTATTCACCCTGGTGGAAAGATGCATAAATCTCGCTCTAATGGTGGTTGCTTCTCCTTCGTCGGCTTCAAACACTGCTGCTACCTCATTGACAGTTGGCAAATTATATCATTTGCTGTATTATCCACATTTGAACGTTTCCTGTGGAGCGGCCACATACCTCCTTCATCATCTTGTGCGACTTGCAAAAGGGTTGATGTTTCTGATGTTCCTGTGAAATATATATTTTGAGGATCAGAACCGTATTCGTTGAAAGTGAGAAGGCAACAGAAACTCAAGCACCGGTATATCCACTACTGTCGAGTTATAAACAAAAATATAATTGGTATAACCACAATGATATTGATATGACCATTAGATTAGGCTTCATTTATTCTTACTCAAAGAACAAAAGTGCAGTGTAGTGTATTCTACATTTGGGCATCATTTCATTTAACTTAGAAATGTACGTCAATGTTAATTTACAAATAGATACATGTTAATTATCTTACAAAATTTTACGGAATACACAGTTATAAATAAAACTATTGGGATCATTGGAGAATATTTTTCCTTGCTTTGAACACGATCTGAACTGAAATCGTTTTTACCCGAGGCACGTAAACAGCAGAGTGAACAATTGTTATCAGCTCCGCTTCAGCAGTGACACGCTAGGCATGTTAACAAAGCAGAGTGAACAACTGTTGTCAGTTCCACCTCGTACACCCCATAAGACTTTAGAGAAAGAAAGATTGAAAATTTTTGAGGGCGTCATAAAGTTACAATGAGAGCACGTGCAGTTGCATCGATTACGACTATCTTCAAAAGGATTCACACGCGGAACCATATTTATCAATTGCCGAGAACAGTAATTAATAATGCACGTCCCCACAGCGTTCTGATGACGAAGAACTTTATGCAAAGTGAGAGTATACAACGCATCGAGTGTCTGGTACGATCTACGTATATGAACACGAACATGCATGGCAGAAAACGTAAATAATAGCGTTTTTTGCGTCCTTATTTTATCAGTTCGAGTTGTTTGATATACTATTTGCTATATCTCATCATTGAAAATTATTGAGGGTGTCATAAGGGTACTATTAGAGCACGTGAAATTATATCGATTACGACCATCTTCAAAATGGTTCATGCGTGGAACCATATTTATCAATTGGCGTAAACAGTAATTAATAATGCACGTTCCCACAGAGTTCTGATGGTGGAGGACTTTCTGCAAAGTCAGGATATGCAACGCATCGACTGGCCAACAAGATCTCCGAATATGAACTGAACTGAACATGCATGGGAGAAAACGTACATAATACCGTTTTCTTCGTTCTTATTTTATCAGTTTGAGTTGGTTTGATTACTACTTGCTATATCGACCGAATACACTGCGCCGAACCTGTGATTGCCAGAGGGGATGTCGATGGACCTCATTAAGGGGGTGGGGCGTTAGGTACCAGCTTTCCTCTTTATGGGAGGTGTTCCCATTAATTAAAATGACAAATCCATCCGCATAAACTTTTAAGAACTTCGACTATCGGACTCACTCTGAAATACAACCTCTTTTGGACCATTTGTGGTGGAAAAGAATTTGGAGGAAAATACATTTAAGTTGATACGGTACTATGGACCAAAGGACATTAAAAGAGTAATCACAGATTTTACCAATCTCAGAAAATTAAAGGAAAACTGGAAAGTGTCATGAAGATAAAGGGCCTAACGGAGTGGCATCAAGTTACCGTGCTCACAAGCAAAGTCCAGAGGAGTCCAGGAGGTTAATGTGGGACTCCTCATGTCAAAAGCCCTACTCGACGTGCTCAAAAGAGGAAAAAGAGATAGAAGCGGTTCGACATACAAGAATATACTTTGGAGACGAATTTTCCGCTCGAGGACGAGATTCGTGTTTGGTGGCGGGGAACTATAATGCCAAAATATAAGAATATTAAAAATGGACTTAAACTGGCAAATTTGGACGTTACATTGACTTTAAAATAATTTACTTCATAGATTTAGTATTTACAAGGTACACGATACACAGTCCAATCACGTTAATGTGACCACCCCCTACGTTCAAAATCAGCGGAAAATGGTTACATCCAGAAGGTACGTACCAATATCAGAGGTGGGGGGGGGGGTATAGGAAGGGTGTCAGAGGGAAGCAGAAAACGTTGCAATTCTTGGAGTCATGGCGAAACGTAGCGATTTATCCGACCTCCAAAAGGGCTTGATCATCGGCTTCCGAGCCAAGGGTGGCAGTATTTCCAAAACGGCTAGTTTTGTGAACTGTTCGCGTGCCGCCATGGTGAAAGTGTATCGTGCATGACAGAATGGCAATAACCAAAATCAGCGATGTGCCAAGTGTGGGACACCACGGATCATAGATGACAGAGGTGAATGACTGCTACGGAGATGAGTGCAAGCGAACGACGTGCAACCATAGACCAACTGACCTCTCAGATGAACCAGGGAGCTACCCAACGTGTATCTTCAATGACAGTTTAGCGAACGTTGCTGCCTGCGGGGCTCCACAGCAGATGGCTGGTTCATGCACCAATGCTGACGGCTGTTCACCGGCGACAAAGACTGACATTTGCACGCTAGTACCGCAACCTGACAGCAACAGAGTGGCGAAAGGTGACTTTTTCCGATGAATAACGGTTTATGCTTCATCGGACAGATGGACGATGGCGTGTACGGCATTCACCGTCACAAAACAAACAACTGCAACAAGGGTCCAGGCCGGAGGAAGCAGCGTTATGTTCTCGGGAATGTTTTCATGGCATTTGCTGTGTGCACTCATCATTGTGGATGGCACCTTGGATCAATGAAAGTATGCATTTGTCCTTTCGGGCCATGCCCACCCCTTCATGCAGATTGTGTTTTCTCAACACGATGGCTCTTCTAGCAGGACAATGGGACGTGCCATACAGCGCGCCGTGTCCGTGCATGGTTCAAAGAGCACGAGGATGCGTTTATGGTACTCCCCTAGTTCCCAAACTCCCCGGATTTAAACCCCCATAGAGCATCTGTGGGACCACCTCCATCGGGTTATTCGCGCCATGGATCCTCCACCGCGTAACTATGGCAGCTCGCCACAGAACTGGAGTTGGCATGAACTTCACATCCCTGTCAATACCTTGCAGAACCGTATCGACTCTTTTCCTGCCCGTCTCGCAGCTGTCCACGCCGCGAAAGGTGGTTATTCTGGCTACTGACTGGTGATCACATTAATGTGACTGGACTGTGTATTAAACAATTGTTAAAAGAGATATCCTCCCGTTCTTGTACTATCTCCAAGTGTGTATGCTAATATTATCCAGCTTGGGCATGAAATTGGAAAGATTACTGCAGTTGGTAGAATATAGTAAAAGAAAACCAAAATAGTAGGAATTGCTAAGAAAGGAATTGGGAGAAAACGTTTATAATAGCGTTTTATTCGTCCTTATTTTATCATTTCTAGTTGCTTGATATACTACTGGCCATATCTCATCATTGAAAATTTTTGAGGGTGTCATAAGGGTACCATTAGAGCACGTGAAATGATATCGATTACGACCATCTTCAAAATGGTTCATGCGTGCAACCATATTTATCAATTGGCGAAAACAGTAATTAATAATGCACGTCCCCACAGAGTTCTGATGGTGGAGGACTTTCTGCAAAGTCAGAATATGTAACGCATCGACTGGCCAACAAGATCTCCGAATATGAACTAGACTGAGCATGTATGAGAGAAAACGTACATAATAATGTTTAATTCTCTCTTATTTTATTAGTTCGAATTGTTTGATATACTACTGGCTATATCTCATCATTGAAAATTTTTGAGGATGTCGTAAGGGTACCATTAGAGCACGTGCATGGATTAGACTATGTTCAAAATGGTTCATGCGCGGAACAATATTTAACAATTGACGAAAACAGTAATTAATAACCTCTTAGCTTGTCGTTACGATTAGTTTGATGTATTACTTACTATATCTTAGCGTTGAAAATTGCTAGGTTGGGTCATAAAGATACTATCAGAGCACGTGAAATGCATCGATTGCCACCATCTTCAATATGATTCATGCGCGGAACCATATTTATGAATTGGCGAGAACAGAGTTCTGATCATAGAGAAGTTTCTGCAAAGGGAGGACATGATTTTGTGAACATTGAACCGATTTCGATCATCGTTGTGATTGGTTCGTGTTATGAACCATATTAATCGAGTGGAGAAAACAGATTTTGAAAATCTTTCATAGCCTTCGAGGAGTTAGAGTTACATATAGACAGACAGACAGACACGTTTTCCCACAGTAATAACATAAAGCACCTTTCGGTGTATAATAATACTACATTTTAATTTATCACAATCGTATCGTAAATGATTTACAAATGTTGTTGATTTACAAGTGAAAAAAATAACACTAGTTTACAAATCGTAACTTTTTTATTTCCCCAGAAAATCGTTTTATATTTTTTGGGACTTATATGTCTACCGATGACAGAAAATTTTTTATCACGTCTAAGTGTTTGTAAAATAACAAAGATGTTTTCATGGTTATGAGATAGCAGAGCCAGATAGCACCAGTATGTTAAAAAATGTGTGGCCGATTAGAAATGAATTTATTTCTGGAAACATGAAGTACCATCCCTTAGTTGTACCAAAAATTATAATTTTACCTCCCTTTTACATTAAGTTAGGCTTGATGAAAAAACTTGTAAAAGCAGTTGACCGACAAGGAGCTGCATTTAAGTAGGCCTATATGCAAAATGTTTTTTTCGAGGTTATCCGAAGTCAAACTTAAAAAGGCATGTTTGTTGGCCCACAAATTAGAAAAATTTTAAAGAGCGACAAATTTGAAAACTGTTTATATGAGTTGAAAAGGCTGCATGGACATATTTTAGAATGGTAGTAAAATAATTATTTTTTGAGAACTATAGATAAATTGTTTCCAAACTTTGGTTAACTACCACAAAATGGGTGTTAATATGTCTTTAAAAATCCACTTTCTGGATTAACGTCTTGATTTTTTTTCCTGAAAAAGCATGAGTGAACGTTTTCAGCAGGACTTAAAGGCAGCTAGGGATGAATGTTTCCATCATGATGATACCAGGGATTTTGGGATGAGCATATATTAGGGACTCAGGGTTCGAAATAAGCGGTTGCCTGGTTGCCACAGACTACTGAATATTCATTCTAGCAACCTGTTTTTCACTGTTGGTTGCCCCGCTGCCAAGCCGCACTGAAAATTCATTGCAGTAAACAATCTAATAATCCTGGTATCTGGCTAAACAATTATGAGGAATATCCAACAGCAAATATGGTATCTTGCATTCAAAGATGTAGTCAGAGATTTAATGACACAAATTTAGAACTAACTGAGAATACGAGCTTTAAAACTTCAAAGTTTAGCCAGAAGAGAGAAGTCGCCATAATTTGGAAAATTATCTAATGACCTGTACTGATATGTCCCCAAATGTTGAAAAGCAATGGATGTTTATGTTAAATTTAACATATTTTACTTATGTTAAATATTCTGTGCATCCAAAATATGGCAATCGTAGAATTAAAAAGTTGTTTTTTTGGAATAGCGTTATTGATTCTGTTGGGTCTCAATGCAAGAATTTTTCCATGTTTCTGAATGTTCTGCTATGCCTTCTGACACAGTTTGTAGATTTTGAAAGAAGATTTTCAACGATAAAAATTATTAAAAAATAACATTTATTACAAATTCCTGTGCTTAATTGTTTGATGCGAATAATATTACAAAGCGACGATATCATATATTTTAATCCTGATGACGCTGTCACGTGGATTGTGCAGAGTTAAGGACAAGAAAAGCGGGAATGTATGGTAATAATAAAGATTTTTATTCAAGGCAAATTAAAATCGAATAGCATAAACAAAAAACACGGTAATAACGAAAGCCACTTTGCTTTCGCACAGTGGAAGACGATTAGTTTAGAGTCTAACAGTCTGACATTCGCTGCAATGTCAACACACACAACTGCTGGGTAAAAAATAATGAAAATCCACAAAGCTCCAAACTTAGTTGAATTATCGCCACGATAGTTCCCACGGAAAGCTACGGCGTAACACCTGGATGCCTCTGCAAAAGTTATCTTTGAAGAAATAAGAAACTTCGACACCACTCCTGGATCCATGAGAGATAGTTCCACTGAAACAAATACTCCTGTGGCTGCTGCGGATAAATAAAAATAAATACTGCTAGCATCGGATATATTCCTTGTCGAAGTGCCGTTATCTTTGTAGACAGGTTGATGTCAACGACCTTCCTGGAATCGAGAAGAACAGCTCCGCTGTAGGTAACTACGCTGGTAGCCAATGAAGAATAAGAGAAGCAAACACTGCCGCCTCCGCTGAATGCTTTTCCAAGGGCATCGTTATCTTAGACGAAACGCTCCAGAACAGCCTGCACGGAGATTCCGATCCGTAAGAATTCAGGTTAACCATACACACTTCGTGAGCTTGTCTAGCACAACACAAAAAACTCAAAAATATAAATTCACTATCACTGCACCACAAGTTCATGAAGCACAACACATCAGTAAAGACACAACGTTGCTTCTCAACGCAAATTTACGTGCTAGGTGATTTTTCACTCGCAGCACTTGACTCATAAATACACTCATTGAAGAAAAGGATGCACTTTCGCCTTTCAACGAAATATTTGAGCTTCAACGGAATATTTGAGCTATGTCAGTCCAACTCTCGAATTAACACTTTAGATCAACAACACATAGCAAGACACTTGGTTTCATTAACCTTAATGTCGCAATAATAGACGAATTATTGGAAACCACTCTTAACTTGGTCGGAATAACTTTATTCTGAAAGCACTGAAGAAAATTGAAACGACCAATTAAAATTAAATAGACATATGCGATATACACAGTGAAAGAGCACATCACTTGCTGCTTTGCTTTTGGTTAAGAGAGGAAGATATGACACTCCTACTGCGTTCCAGCGTACGTGCAGAGAACAAATTCGCGCACTCAAGGAAGCCACCTTTCTCCGTACTCCAGCACTTAATTTATCACGTTAAAAAAAAACAATCATATGCGCCGGGATAAATCCTCCCGTTCCATGAGCACAGTACACATTTAATGAGAAAGGATATATTCCGACTGCGTCTTCCCCTTCGAAGAGTCCAACCAAATCCGGTTGAAATAACTTTTCAAAAACTTCTTGGCGGCGGAAATGTTCTCCTACATACAGCAACGTCGGTATCCTGCCGTAGCTGCGATGTAGGCTCAGACAAATGTCAAATAATAAAAAGTTCCTACCGTCTCGTCGTGAAACTTGCCGGGTAGCTACTGCTTCAGATTCTCTTGACGGGGACTGTCTATGTGATTCTCTCGTAGTCGCCGGGGTAGAGGGAAGGGCGTCGGTCTTTTCTTCTCCGTCTCTATTCGCAATTTCGCCCGCGACGAAAATAACAGCCCGCTCAATAAGAGTCCTCAGGCGGCTCTCCCATTCACTGGCAAAGTTAATTCCTTGGCCGTCTTCCTGCGTCGAGAATGCCGGCTCTCCAACGCCGAACTCGTTTCGCTCGCCGGCTGCATTCCCCGTTTCTCCGTCGTCGCGTCCGTAGCTCTGCCAAGAATTTGTTGCCGTCGCCTGCAACCCGCAGTTCGGAGAAAACTCCTCTCGGTTGTTAACTTCGCTACGGAGACATTGTCAAGGGCCTTGGTCCTGCGCTTTATTGCGCTGATCATGAGCAAACGACCTTCTCGGTCGCCGACGATAGCTTTTCTGTCTTCTCTTTACCTTCTCACTCACGTGTTTCGGAGCGGCTCGCTCGACGTCATCGTCGTCTCTTACGTCATTTCTCTCCGACATCCTTGTCGGTCGCCGACGATATCCACGTGACACGCTGTTAGTTTATGGTTTAACACTCAGAATCGGTCCAAACGGTCCCTTACCAACCCTAAAGCAAAGGGTAAACTGAAAAGGCCTGAAGCTGATATTGTAGAAAGTGAGATTGAAGGTGCTGGTGGTGTTATTGAAACAACAAGACCAGTGACTGAGTAAGAAGGCGATTCAGACTCTGAGTAATATTAGTGATTACACAGATTCATTCTAAGATTGCATTGAACAATAAATAATTATTAATGTATTAGGTATTAAAAAGTATAAAATGTAAATTAAATATCTTCACTCAAGTGTAAATTTTTATTAGTAAAACCATAATCATAGAAAGGTTATGATTATGGGAAAACTTAAGACACTGATGTTGTCAGTGCTGATTTATTTGATTGTGTATATTACGCGATCATACTTCAGTAAAGCTAATTTCTAATGGATACCCGAGTTTCATTCTACTCCATGTCGGCAACCCCACTTAATAGTTAATTTCTGTTGGCGAGTGATAAGAGAAACTGATTCAATTTATACAAAAAACAGTAAAGCCGTACGTTTTTAGTTTTTTTTGTATGTGTATGAAAAACCTTATCTATATATAGGGTGTCCAAATAGTCTTGTAACATGGCAGATATCTCAAAGCTACCAGGTAGGCGAGATCTGATGAGTGTGGTTTATGGGTAATTTAAGGTCATCCATTTGCTAACTCGAAAACTACTAAAGATATAGGAAACTTTCACATTGCTACCCTGTAGAGCAATACCACATTAGTCTAAAAACAATTTTTAATCACACCCTTCCTCTTGATAGATTTTGAGAAAATTAGCGAGAAAGAGTCACTCAAGGTCAGCTTGGGGTGACCAGGTTGGCTGAGGTTTCTAACACATTTGAATTGCAGTGAAGCACACCATTGGGAATTTTCTTTCCTTGAGTGACTCTTTCTCGCCCATTTTCTCAAAATCTTTCAAGGGGAAGGGTGTGATTAAAAATTGCTTTTAGACTAATGTGATATTGCTCTACAGGGTAGCGATTGGAAATTTTTCTCTATCTTTAATAGTTTTCGAGTTAGCAAATGGATGACCTTAAATTTGGGGGTGAAAGTTAAATTTGAGTGCGGCAATGGATTCCCCCCCCCCCCTAGTACCTATAAACCATACTCATCAGATCTCGCCTACCTGGCAGCTTTGAGACATCTGTCATGTTGCCAGACTTTTTGGACACCCTGTATAAATATAAATTCTGTCTGTCTATCTATGTCTGTTCGCTATGCATTACAAAAGAGCTGGAGCAATCTTGACGAAATTTTGCATGGTTGACTTTTGGAAGGTCAAATGATCCGAGGTCAAGGTTATGGTGGAGATATAACGTTAAACTAATGAAGCGCTCAAGAGATGGCGCCAGAGAAACGCTAAGCAACATTGTAATCTTTATTGTTCCTTAAGCTACAGCATTTGGAATTCAAATTCCATAAAGTATCGATGGAAAGATTTAAAACTGCAAGATTAAAAACTGAAAGAATGTAATATCCATGTTATGTCATTGTTCAAAATATAAGTGGATTCAATCATAATGTTTCAAAGTATGACCGCTGAATGACGTTTGAAATGTGTTGCTGCTAAAGCTCTAGATTAAGAAAGTACGGCAAACTTTGTCGTCTGCTACCAAATCCGCCATTGTTGGCCCAAATGGCCCTATAAAGTGAGTTACGCTTCCTCTAAAATTCGTCTTAAATGCATCCTTTTCGCAAATTTTCTTATTATTATCGACTGGAAATATAACTGGCAATCAGTTAATTCTGTAACTATTGATTTTTCTTTAAATCTTGTTTTCAATTATAATTTTTTACATATAAATATTGATAACGTTGAGGCAGTTTAATGATAATCAGATTCAGTTTTTAGTTTATTTTCACTTTATTTATTTATCCTTAATAAACGATTTACATGTAATTAATAAATTTTCTAAAACACTGTGTAGTTTTTGTAATTTTATTTATCAAAATATAATTTTATAAAACTTTTAATAAACTTTTATGAAATTAATTTTTATATTTATATCAAAAATTTCACTTTACCAATTTTAATTTTATTAAATTATAAAAATTATTAAATTATTAATAAAAGTATAATTATAATTATAAAAATATCAAATATAATTTAATAAAATAGGAACTATTAAATTTAAGTTTTTGATTTAAATATAAAAATCACTTTGATAATTATATTTTGATAGAAAATTTTAAAAATTATAATTTGGAAAAACTAACCGTTTGATTACAAAAAAAATTACAAAAAAATAACTACACATGCAATGTATTTTGAAATTTATTCATTTATGGAGGTTTATAATATTGACGTAAAAAATCTATCCAAAACTTATAGTTAAAATTTTCTATATTTTTTTTCACCCAACTAGCAAATTTTCGTTATTCAATTTCATATTTTATATTCAAGTTTAATGATGAGTGATAATTAACTTTGCTAAAATAAGATGAAAATAACATGGACGTTTTATTTAAAGTTTTGCCTCTACATTTCACAGACAGTTTAACCTTGTTATATTGAATTGTATTTTCTTAAAAAGAACTATATTCAACAAAAAATTATATTTTCTGATCGTCTGAGAATTGCACAATGCAACATTTCTATAACATTCGGTGAAGTTATAATATAAACATACTTGCTTCTTATTACTTCTTCAGATATTTTAACGGATTTATTAACCTCCAAGGAGCATAGATTGAAGGATTCTGAAATTTTGCTTATTCGGACTCAAATTTAGGATCAATCAACGAATATTTCGTTAAAAATTTAATCTAAATTGCATCTTCCACATGCATTTAATGGTATCTATCGCTGCGTTTGGGCCAACAATGGCTGACAAACTCACGTGACAGCCGTTCTACCAATCAGCAGCTGCGGGCGGCGCGGAAAAGGTTTGCCGTACTTTCTTAATCTAGAGCTTTAGTTGCTGCTACAGTTGCCGTTGCAGGCGCGGCTGAAAATTGCAAAGTGTAACCGTAGCTTTACAGACGAAAAAATACGAAAAAAATAAATCCAAGAAGGAAACAGCGAAAGTTACATTGTTGCTTCGACTAAGAAGATCAAGTAAAATTCAATGGCAGAGCCTGTCTTTTTCGTTAGCTACGATGATTGTCTTAATGATTCATGTTTTAAAGGGAAGAGTTATAAAAAGTAATAATAAAATATAAATCATTATTAAATCTTTTTTTATTAAAATCTTTGGAGAGATGTAAGAAATTATTCTAAAACACATAAGAAAATATAACTTCAAGGGCGTGCATTTGTTCCAGCTTTTGCTGAAAAAGTGAAGGTACTTTCCCTAACGAGTTAATAACTGGAGTTATTTTTCGCATGGTTTTTATAATGTACTAACTTCCTTTACAGAAGTTCTTGGTAAGGTTTATCTAAACATATTAGAAAATTATAAAGATCTCAACTGATTGTGTGAGAGGGCAGTTCTAGCTGGTAAACATGATACTGTTGTAACGGGCCAAAAGTGGGCACGTACAATCTTCGATCGATCTACTGATAAAAGAAGAGGGTCTGCAATTGGAAGAGTTAAGAGTTAGGGCCCGATCTAATTAATCAGAGTACCCCCGCGAAAACTTACAGACAGCTGAACTTTATCCCAATGATTAAGTTTATTTGATTTCTACGACTCTAAAAGGATAAAATTAAGACTGCAAATAGAGGTAAATATTAAGTTTAAATGTATACCAAAAAACTAAACCTGCTTTATGTTAAGCTTTTTATTATTCAAGCTGGTAAATAAAAGGTAGGAGGAAGCGAAAACCTAGATCCAAGTATAAGTAGAGTTTTTATTACTTTTTTGTGATACTAAAAGGAGCAGGAAAGGTAATGAAATAAAGTTACATAGAAATTAATCTTCGCAAACAGCGGACAAAGCAGTGCAGACGGAGATACAAATCCGGACGAACCCACAGATGAATCTGACTGTTGACAGAAGAGAAAAATTTTACACCTTTGTAGACACTAGTTGCACTGACGAATCGCTATCCAACTTGGAAACGAAAAAAATAGGAAATAGAAAAGGAGAGGATAATGTATATGTTTGAGTAAATTCATATAAAGTAAAAGACAGGATAATAAAAGTGGCGCTGTGAAGCAAATGGAAGAAGAACAAATATAATCAAATATAATAAGCAAAGATCAAAAGGATTTGTTGCTTCTAAACTGATAAGAACAAGTCCTGAGTCGTTTCTTTTGGAATAATGCTGGTGTAGCAACGGAGTCCAAAAGCTCGCAGAGGTCACAAGTTCGAAGGTGATCCTTTTTTACGAGCGTAGGCCTTGCGTGAGCGGTGATCTAAAAACTCGAGGATATTCAGAATCGCCTAGGCTTCTGCCAATTGTTCTAATAAAGGAAAAGTCTGATACAAAATAAAAGTCAGACAGACTTTAAAAAAATAAATAAATAAAACCAAAAAAATAAAAGCTGATGAATAATTTTAAAGTAACCGAAAAACAAAACAGTAAGAACTCTTACCCATGAAGGAACTTGGTGAGACACGGGACAAGAAGTAACAAACGTAAAGCGATACTAACACATACTACAAAGATCACCAACAAATAAACTACGGAAGGTAAGGGAACACACTCGCTCAAGACGTCATCCACATCAGGGAAGAAAAACCGAAGAGTAAGAGAAGTACCTAAAGGAAAAAATAAAGAAAAAGCACAGAAAGATTAAAAGAAAACAAAATCTGACATTAAAGCAGCAGGCGCTTGACTAAGTGAATATTAAGGCAACAAAAAAAACCCAAATTGAATTGAATACCCGTTAGGGTGGCAAAAGTAACGTTCTTATTAAGCAATGAGTAAAAGAAAAAACATGCTGTGAGAAACAAACCAAAGTCCAGCGATTCAAAATTCACTTCAAGTTTTCCATATTACTTTAAGAGTTCTGAGAAGGCGAGGCCGCTATCCGCAACTGGAAAATCATCGTCACAGGCGGAGGAAGCCAACGAATAAGATTGGAGAAGGCTGCATGATCAACCAACAACGGCAAGTAGAACAGGCGAAAGTACCGGCGTTGATTTCATCCGAAATGGAGACAGTTGGTCTATTCGAACACACAGTTCAATAGTCGGCATAGTTTCCGAACGAAACTTCAATCAACACCATCGCGGTCGCAACAGACCTATCGATTTGTCCGATTCAAACCCCATACAGTTGATTCCATTGATCCAAACGGATGAATTGCAATGAACGGCCTGAAGCCGAAAAAACAATCTTTTCTTTGACTATGATGGCGTTCCAATTCCGTTGGAAAATGCTTGAGGACAAACCATCCTTTAGTTGACTGGATGGGAGCTCGGACGCAACTGCTCAAAAAGCCAAGAAACTAAAAAAAACAGAAAAAATAATCACGCGCAACAGACGTGAAACGCTTTCGTTCTAAAGGAAAACAAAAACCTCGAGAAAAAATAATTACGATTTCCTAAAGAGAAGCAACAAAGAGAAAATTTTACTATTACAACAATGAGTCCTTTTAAAAGCAAGCCTATTTTTAAAGCTAAGGAAGATTAAATATTTAAAAAGATAATTAACGCGAAACTTTCAAAGCTAATATAAAAATATTAATTAATAGCTTGGTTTTAAATACCGACAAAAACCCTAAATCTCCCTATGAAGTTTTTGACACATATGCAAGACTTCGTAAAGTCTTTACTGTAATAGTTCAGGAAAAAACTATCTTTATAAAATATCACCCACATACTGAAAAGTGCGGCACGGGGATGACGACTAATAACTAAACGCGGATATTCAGAAGAATTGCTTAACATTTCTGAACATCAAAAAATTCTTTCCCCGCTATTTTAAAAAGCCCAGATTCCCCAGCGACCTTTTAAGATACAAGTCTGCATTTCGTAATTCGGTGAAGAGAGCAACGATAGGAATAGTTACCATGATTGCTTTTCTCTGATTATTAACGGTAGCAAATAAATATTCATTATAGAGTTTTAGTCTGGTCAGACTGAGACGAGGAAAGAGAATCCCCAATAAAACGCTACCCGTTAAACAGAACATAGAATCATGTAACCCAACTTCACGCCTACGAACGCGTCGTGTGGACCCTTTAAAAAAGACACGTGGGAGGGGGCCACAGTAACCTCCCAAAAAAACACAAGATCACTCTTGACACCAGAAAAACGATAATCTAATGTAACTCAAAAAAAAAGGCGGGGCAGGTGGGGCTACAAACGGAGAAAAGTCCGATAACGACCCAAAAACGGTAAGCTAACAGCAATGGAAGCCAAAACAGGAGTCTTACAAACAGTAGATAAACTGCGCGAGAGTAAACGCAAACGTAATACTTACTTCTGTAAAAGAACAGAATGGTAAGAAGGGAACCATGAATGAACCCAAAATTGGGCGCGCTCTGCTCCAATAAGGCACAAAAATTAAAAAGGGTAATGGTATTCAAAAGGGACCGTTACACTGTCAACATTAACAGCCACATTCAGGACATGATTCTACGCTCTGTGACTGAATACAACTTTATTGAAACGGTTACATGTTGATGAGGGTTTATTCCAAGTCAAGTGACCAAGAGGTGTTTTAGGTACCATCTTCAATTTCATTGAAATTTTGTATGGTCAATGTTGGTTGCATTTACTAATATTTGTGCAAAATTTCACTTTCTTCAATGGTAAGGGTACCAGGCCCTCCTGAAAAGAGGCCCCTTTCGGAATGCGACTGTGCGCACAAATATAAATTACCAAGTTTCAAGTGCTGCTGTATTGGAACTACAGCACCTACTATCCTGAAAATGGGCAGTTTAAGACAACTTTTCATTCTTTACACAGTGGTTACAGTATCAAGATTTGGAAGTTTTTATTTTTAGTGCTATGCCATTGCAAAGTGGGCAAAATAATTTGCCGCGCAAAATTTAAAGCAGAATTTTGCTGCTCATAACTTGGAAGCTTGTTTGTTATAAAATGGGAATTAATATATGTATATATTCAAAATGCGACGTGATCGAACTGTCATGACAATAAATTTGGATTTAGCGACCCCAAAATCTCCAAAATAACCCTTTTTTCTCACTGGGGGAATAAACCTCTAAACTAGTATAATCAAAAAGTTTTTATTTCAAAATTCTACCATAAGAAACAATTTTAATACTGGTTTATTTTAAAATGAATTCGGAGCCTCCGTCCGTTTTATTCTAATACAAGAGGAAATTCTAGGCTCAAAAAATTTAAAAGAATAAATTTTTTTCCTGTTTTCGAAAAAGAAATGTAGATATTCTCTATTAATGACCTGATGGTCTATATTAAAAAAATATCAATAAATATACTAAAATTTAGTAACTAAATTATTACAGCACTCCATGGAAACTTCACAATGGTTCTCATCATTCATCGAGGCGAGTCTGTGATGAAATTAAACGTTGACAGGAAATTTACTTTACGTGGTTGTAGCAGAAACACCGCCGATTTGTTTTCAGTTGCTTTAATAGCCTCAAGTGTTTGTCAATCCCACCTTGTATCACGGGTTAAAAGCAAACAATGACTGAATAAATTTTTTATTACGCTATTAAAAAAAGGAAAAAAAATCCTGCTTTTGTTTCTTATCATACAAAAGTAATTTGCATTTGCAATGACAATTTGATTAACGAGTGTTAAGCAACCTCCAATGGGGTGTTACTTTTTGAATTCTGCTCCAATAGTACATTTTGATGTGTGCTACGATAGTACATTTTTGGACTTGTATACTTGAACTTCTGGTGAGATAAAAACATTCGTAATTTTTTCCTGTACTAGATCCAATTATTTAATATTTAATTAATGAATTACACTATTTTAAAAATATTTAATGAGTGAAAAATAATTTGATCCTGCGTAAAGCGGATTTTTTTTCATGCCGATTAATAACAGACGAATAGAAAATTCGAATAAACTAAAATAAATTGAAGCTGACTAGACAACACGTAAACCATGTTCAATGGACATTGTAATTTCATGGAGACTAAATGCGTGAGAATAACATAAATTTGTCATGTGACAAATGTTATGCTAAACGAAAACATAAGCGAAGAAATCAGCGAATAAGAAATAGGGAATTTTTTAAAAAATAAAATGGAATCTTCCACGATAAGAAAAAAAATTCACTTATCTTCTGAATGGCATTTTATTAGTCAATATCATCTGATGGGCTGATTATCAGTCATTTTACCCAAGCTTGTGTTTAAAACGTGACTAGTCGGTGATCACAGGATAGGAAAAGGAATGGTGAGAGAGAAACCAATTTTCAAAAACCTAACCTTAAAATTCACGGTGAAAATTCATAAATTAATGTTACCGTTTGGTTTTATATTATATTTCTAGCATAAATAATTATAAAATTATATAATTAAAAAAACTGAATCGTTTGATGATGTAATTGATAGTTTCTCTAAAAATTATCTCACTTTCTTTTATCTTTTATGAAATTGTTTTACTCTGAAAAAAATGCTTCATCAATTTATTATCACCCCTCTCTATCAATGGCATTCATGCAAGAAAGGGGATCTCTCCATTAGCAGATCCTTGATAACGTAATTGTGCCAATAAAGGCCTAAAGCTTTGGCATATAATACAACCTGAATTCTTTCATCTAGACCCACAGGTGTGAAACGTTGAATGGCTTATTTTGAAAAAACTTTTTTTCTATATTATTAGACGCTTAGATTAATATCGATTTCCACATTTTTTAAAATTCAACCAGATTACTGGATTGCTGGCAAAAATTTAAAAATTTCATTCTAGCAATGAGACAATTAGATTTATAATAGGATTATGGCAGCAGGTAAAAACTAATTTTAATTTTCGTGTAAATAATTAATTTTACAATATGTGATAAAATATACTGGATGTTACTTATAAATTTTTCTGAATTATCTTCTGTAAAGGAATAACCCCAGGAATGCCTCCCGATGGAGGATATGGTTGGGTGATATTGGCAGCGTCTTCTATCTGCATGTTTCTGGCCATAAGCATTGGCAGAATTGGTGGAATGGTCTTTTCAGCTATTATAGAAGAATATCATGTCAATCGAACACAAGCCTCTATCATTTTTGTAACTGGACGAGTCCTGGCATTTGGTTTTGGTGAGTATACTTGCATTCAAAATGAATGAAATTTGAATAAGCTATTGCTGGCTCCTATTTTAAGAAACAACTGGGTTACGAAAGCAAGGCCGAAAGATGATTTAAAAGGCAGAGTTTTAAGTAAATATGAGCTCTGATTCAGAGCCTCTGAAGGTCAAACATTGGCTTCTGATCGATGAACTTTCTGTAAAACATAAACCCAGAAGAAAAACTAAAGAGCATATATGCTTATGCAATTGCTTAAGTAATTGAGTTATGATAATGGTTACAGGCTAAATTATTATAAATCCATATACAGTTATTAACTTTTGGACTGAACTCCACGAGGATGTTATGCAAGGACTTAAATATACATACTAACGTTGTCTGGTTTTGTTATTGATTAATGTTCAGTTCATTAATATAATTTTTTTGATATTTTTCATATCATAGAATGACAAGTAATTTGTAAAACGGAAGATTCAGGCATAAAGAAACAAGATTGCATATAAATAATATGTTTTTCCTATTAATATCTTATCGTGTCTATTGTCCCATTATATTGTGTAGTTTTAAAGAATGAACTTGATAAATTAAAATTTCGTACAAAAGAAGCCAGTTCATGTCTTTTTTAATATATAAATCAAATTAAACAAGTTGAGAATGCGTGTTACTACATCGCCAGAACCATAATCATAGAAAGGGAATATATCAGAACGATGTTAATCAACAATCACTGAGCTTCGAATTTTATGGATAGTCTTCGCTCCGCAACAATCAAATTGTTCATTCAGATTGTTTTATTGTTATGAATATTTAAAAAATTTTGGAAATTCCTTAACTTTCAAATTTTAAACTGAATTTTATTGATAAAGGCAAAGAGATGGAGAGTCGGTCTTAGAGACATTCCTATTCTATTTTTTAAGGTTCAATCCGAATCTAAAGTCAAAATCAAAAAATTCGAAGAAAATAGCATGAGAAATTCTATTGAGCTGTTTATATAATTGCTGTTTATATTTCTTAATATTAACGCAATTAGACATTAACGATTTATAAACTTTAATCATAGAAAGTTGTTTCTAAATTAATACATAAGCTGAATCTCGTAGTTCATTGCCAAGATAAAGTTCCTGCTGTATTTACTAAAGTTTAGTGCATTAACAAGTTCATTAAATCTGGCTTGCTTTTGTGTTCACATACAGAAATTTGTAGCTGAACAATCGCTATAAACACGCCATCAATTAAATTATTGTATTGATATTTATTATTATTATTATTATTATTATTATTATTATTATTATTATTAATTTCATTATCATAGTGCATCATGGAAATATAACTGTTGTGGATCGATTATATTTATTGGTGGTTAAAGGAAAGTAGGATATGAGATAATACATAATAAGCTTATATGAAAAAGAAAAAGTCTATATATATCAGTCCCTGCTACTAATGTCAACACGTGCGTGCTCATCACGTTCTAGGCAGCAAGTCTCATGTTTCACGTAGCCAACGAGAAAGATGTCTTTTTCGTTAGCCTCGCATGTTTCACAGTTGTTTCAATTGTGACGTCATCCCAGCTTGCACTGCGTCATGAGCACTGGCGTCTGGTGGCAATCGCGTGCAATTATCCATCACAATAACATTAAATTTATTATCAGAAAAAATTATTTGAATACATTTTATTTCATGACGTCTCATTAGAATGCTTATTTTATTTCAATATAAGAAAATTAGGTAAACCTATAAAGTAACGTCCCAAGATGGCGGAGATCGGGAGGGCATCTATGTAATTTTAAGTAACTTTATTTATTTTATATATATTACTAATAAAATTGTTTTTTCAGACCCAGAAATAGTTCGTTCACATTTCCCATTACTGTATTACTGCCAATTTGAATATCTTAAGCTTAAATTTCTTCTTTTTTTTAATGGAATCAAACAGACGGTAAAGTTGTATTAAAAATTGCTACTACAGAGCATATAATTATATTTTTTTGTTTATAAACAATTATTCGTGAAATATACACTTCATAAATTGCTATCAGGAATAAATAGACAAGTTTGTGAAATATATTATATCATAAACTCCTCATCTACACCTGTTACTCGCATCCGCGGCCATCTTGGGGACGTTACTTTATAGGTTTACCGAAAATTATTATTAAAAAGAGTGCTACTCAAAATATGTCCCGAGGCTTGCACGAGATTGCTTGGAAAGTGGTCTTTGCGGGACACATCAAAGGAATGAAACAGCAGTAGCCTGATCTGGTGTGGACAGGGAGCGATTCTTCTCCTTAATTCGGTTTAAAAAATAATTAAATAATTAAATAATAATTAAATTTAAATAATTTCAATAATTTAAATAATAATTAAATAATTATTTAAAAAATAATTAATTCGGTTTAACTCAAAATTTTGTGATTATTTAGTGACGTTTTGTGACGCTAATAAAAAATTTTTTGACTTTCCGGAAATTCCGAAAAAATTCATTTCAAAAGCGCGGTACAACTTAATGGCCGAAACCGCAACTAACCCTAATAGGAAATTAAACATACCAACGTTTTGTGATTATTTAGTGACGTTTTGTGACGCTAATAAAAAATTTTGTGACTTTCCGGAAATCCCGGAAATTTGTAAATCAGATGCGTTAGAGAAAATGACATTACTCTATTAATAAAGTAGAAAATCAGAATAATTTATGAAAACAAAAATAAATTATTGATGAAAATTGGAAAGATAATTTAAACATCTGAGGTTTGGAGTATAAAAATCCTCTTAAGACCATTCGATTCTTATTCTTTAAAAATAAATTGTTCGCAATCGTAATTACGTTAAAAAAATCTTTTTTTTCGCATTTCGTGTATTATTTAAAATAATAATAGAACTCTCAACTCCGACTAAACTTGGAGGTAGGGGCGAGTTTAAAAAGTAACACTTGCCAAACAAGGTAGAGGGAGATAGCACACATCTGGTAACAGATCCTTTAAAGGAATAGGGGGATGGGGATGAGAGCTTAGAATTAAGGAATTACCTTTCAGAATGAAATTAGTTAAA
>JAHWFO010028860.1:361515-425086 GCA_023313115.1 Rhysida immarginata | reverse complement strand
ATCTTTAATTCAGATTGGCTTACGGAAGTTAACATTTTTTTCCCCGTGCTTAACTTTTGGAAGTGAGTGTACATTAAAGCTCCTAATAAAGGTTTATTTATTAAGTTTTTTAATTATAACATACAGGGTTTTCAACTCGATGAAATACCATTTTCAGGAAATTTGACAAACTACAGTAGAGACAACACCCTGTAATCAGAGTATAAAAATAGTAAATATTTGATGAAATATGAGCATTTTTACAAAATATTGTTTAACTGCGCATGCGCAAGAGTTACTAAAATGTCTTTTGCATAATGTATAAGCCAAATGTATAGTGCTATTCTTAGAAAAAGCTCAAGCTACTCTTAGAAATACCATGAAAATTCAGAAAGATATCGTCGATAGAATGAGTTGAATTTCAGTTGCTCTCAAAAATAAACAAAACGATGAGGGGTAGGCTCCATATTTTTACTTTTCAACGGAAACCAGTATCAGCTTCTTCTCCTTACCCTGATATGAAGGCATATTGACTATACACTGAGTTAGCAAAACTCATGGGATAGCAAGCACATTGATTGATGGGCATGGCTCACGAATTCACAGAGGTAAGAGCTTGGATAAGATTCTGGGAATGGACCATTAGACGTTGTGGGAAGAGCTTGGATAAGTGATTAATCAGAAATGGCACGTCGTCGCGAGATGACGTCTTTTGAACGGGGTATGATAGTAGGTGCCCGACGCATGGGATGTTCCATTTCGGCAGTGGTGCAGGAATTTGGCTTTCCCCGCTCAACTGTCTCCAGGGTGTATTGGGAATGGCTGGATGAAGGCATCACAGTCCACAACAGGCACCATACCGGGCGTCCAGCTGCCCTGAATGATCGTGACCGGCGACACCTGGGACGAATGATTCAGAGAGACAGGAGCGCAACAGTGCAGCAAATCACAGACCAGTTCAATACTGGCCGCACTAGAAACGTCTCTCGGTGGACAATCCGTCGGAATCTGCATGCCCTTGGGTTTGGCAGCCGTCGCCCTACACGGGTGCCAATGCTTACCCAGCGTCATCGGACACACCGGCGTGCATTTGCCACCAACCATCTTGGCTGGAATCTGCAACAATGGCGTAACGTCATATGGTCAGATGAGTCACGATATCAACTGTACCACGCTGATGGGAGGCACCGTGTGTGGCGCAGACCTCACAAAACGATGGACCCCGCATGCCAACAGGTGGTGGTGCAGGGTGGTGGGGCGTCAGTGATGGTCTGGGGTGCATTTTCCTGGTTTGGAATGGGCCCTCTGGTTATCCTGGACCAAACGGTATCATCAACTCATCGGAGACCATCTGCACCCGTTTTTGACATTTTAACACCCTGACGACGTAGCAGTCTTTCAAGATGACAATGCTCCACCACATCGCTCCAATGTCGTCCGCGAATGGTTCGAGGAGCATGCAGGAGAGGTCCAACGACTGAGCTGGCCAGCCCGGAGCCCTGACATGAATCCCATCGAGCATATCTGGGATGCTGTTGAAGTCAGGCTCCGGGCACTGGATCATCCGCCCACGAACGGGCAGCAACTATCTTCGGCTCTGCAGACTATCTGGTGTCAACTGCCTCCAGAAGTGTACCATGGACTTGCAAACTCACTACCACGCCGTAATGCTGCACTCCACAGGGCCAGAGGTGGCCCGACCAGATATTAAGTAACTATCACATGAGTTTTGCTAACTCAGTGTATATCATAGTCCAGAGGCGATGCATTAGATAGAACAAAAACGTCTTATAGCAAGTGGATCGTGCGCTTTCCATTTCCGACCTCAAAAGTGACCTTCAAGGTCATCTTCAAGGTCATTCAAGCCATAACTCTTTCCCTATCAGAGATAGAAGAAAATTTCCAATTACGAACTTTTAGAGCACCCTAAAATTAGTCTAAATCCAGGTTTACTTTAACTGCTTCATAGGAAAATTGTGTGAGATAAATGAAGATGAAGATTGGTATGCCACCACATCTTACACCCTTAGATTTCTTCCTTTGGGAGTATTTAAAGGAAAAGGTTCATGCACGGAACCCAGGACACCACGTGTACTTCAAGGACGAATTGAAGTGGCTATTAGGCAAATTCCTGCCATGATAATGACAACTGTCCAGAAGGCAATCACCCATCGTGCACACTTATGCTTTGCAGCCGAAGGTCAACATTTTGAACATACGAGGGTTGTACCAAAAGTAAGGTTCCCATATTTTTTACAAGTAGAAAACATTGTTTATTGTTATTAATTTATACATCGTTGAAAAGCTTACACTGTTGTCTATTTTTCAACATAGTCTCCATTTTTTTCGACACACTTTTGAAGACGGTGCTCCAGCTTTTGTATTCCTAAGTCGAAGAAGTCTCCCGCCAATCCGTTCTTTCAATTGTGCCGTGGGAAGCTTCAGAAATGCGTTCAACAAGTTCACGGACAGTGACCCCCGATCTTTCAGCAGCTCACTGTTGAACTTCTGGGCAATCGAATCCGAAACCGGCGGTCTTCCACTCCGTTCTTCATCGTGAACTTCCGTGCGACCCTCAGCAAAAGCCCTGCACCATTTTCGGACGGGCTGAACGGACATGCACTTTTCACCATAAACCTCAGTCAGTTGCTGATGAATCTCCACGGGCGGTAACTTCCTTGCGTGGAGAAACCGGATTACTGCTCGAACCTCGCACTTGGCGTGAGCGGTGATCAACATTTCCATCTCTGACGGCTGCCAAGCGAACACTGAGCGCCGTAGGAATCGCTCGAGAGTGGGGCTCGAGAGCGCGGGAACCACTGCGCACGGCACTGTTGTCGGATTTAGCCTAGCACCTTCCCTTGAGGCTGTAGCTCATTGGCAACCTTACTTTTGGTACAACCCTCGTATTTTAAAATAATCTATGTTCAATTTTGGAACTCAGGACTTAAATTTCATGTAGTATTCAACTCTTTTGAGTTTGGAAATAAAAAGCTCACTAATTGATTTGTCTGTGACTTCTCAGCACGATGGTGGGAGGGTAGTATACCAATCTTCATACTCATTTATCTCACACAATTTTCCTATGAATCAGTTAAGTAAACATGGATTCAGACTAATTTTGGGGTGCTCTACAAGTTCGTAATTGGAAATTTTCTTCTATCTCTGGTAGGGAAAAAGTTACAGTTTGAATGACCTTGAACATAATCTTGAAGGTCACTTTTGAGGTTGGAAATGGAAAGCCCACGAACCATTTGCTATAAGACGTTTTTGTTCTATCTAATGCATTGCCTATGGACTATGGTATACATCATAGCGCTAGACTTTTCGGACACTGTATAATAAAACTGTTAAGTGTCCGTGATTGTTCCGGTATCACGCAAAAAATACTGGACGGATTTTGATAACTTTGTATAGTTTTTGCTTATAGTCTGGATCTTCAAATAGGATACTTTTACTGCGTGAAAATGTCTCCTTCCCACGGGAAAATTCCAAAAAGGCTCAGTGGTATGGTATTTATTCTTGCCAACAGATGACTCTGCAAGTATTAAATTCGCGCAGCAAGAATTGAACTTGCCAACATATGTCGCTACATATATAGGAGATATGTTTTCTAAATATGCCTTTCTCAGGACTCAAGAGATGCTACGAGAATGAGACAAATACCTACACAGAAAACAAATGAAGAATATTATGGTTTTAGCTTTTAACTTAGTATGGTTATAGCTTATAGTCTGGCTCAACATTTAAGCTACATTTTTCTGCGGGAAAATGTCGCATTCCCATAGGTTAATAACATACACTTGATCCATGTGATGTTCAAAAGCTTGCCAATAGATGTCGCACGAGTTTAATTCGCGAGTCACTTTTAAGGTTTCGATTTTAGTACCAACTCAAAATCATGGAAATACGGGGGGGAATTTCTCGTCGTTCAAGAAAGTATGCCAGCCTGTGTAAACAGATATCATGCTTTTGATCATAGTCCATTTGCACAAAATCCAATGTTTAATTTAAAAGAAAAATTAAATTTCTGCGGGACTCGCAAGTCACTTCGAAGGTTTCGATTTCAGTAAAAGATATCATGCTTTTGATAATAGTCCATTTGCACAATGTTTAATGTTTAATTTAAAATTAAAATTAAATTTCAATGAAATTGTCAATTTATTTGAAAATTTTTTTAAATCTTTAGATGGAGTTTCTTGTTTGACGAAGGTGGCAAATCTAACTCCGGTTTTGATACTCTTTGAAGGTGGCAAATTACGGACTTGGATTTTTCCTTGTCGTATTGGTTGTTGTTGTTTAGTTTTTTTATTTGGCCTGCAGTTTTTGTACTTTTCTGCCCTGTCTTTCTCCGCTCTGAGTTCTACGTGAGCGCAGCCGCGGGCACAACTAGTTTGACAACATTCTAGCTGCTGCACATAGCATATTTTATAAAGTGGTCATGGTTCGTCGTATATTGGTTATAAGCACATAGTAGAAACTACTCGTTGGAATTCGATCAAACTTTAACGGTATATACAGTTTTATGTACCCTATTATTCCTCCATTATTCTAGGCGCTGCAGAATCTGAGTTATTAACTTCTTGATCTTGGTGGCGGCATTTTTATTTCTGTTCATATCTCAGTTAGCATTCAAATTCGGACCCACATTGTATTAAAATGTTCATTCTGGTCACCTCTGTCATTGCTTACAGTTATACACACTTTTTCAGAATCACCCTGTATATAAAAGAGGACATCCACTGACTAACTCATCAACTCACCATTGCACAGCAAAATCTACAGGGCCATCGACTCGAAACGCAGATCTTCGAAATTTTACAGGAACTTTTCTTGCTACCGTGCCAAAGAAGTAGTTTCCCCGATTTTCGATATTCGAATTTTAAGGTTGTTTCTGAAAAACTCTTCGGGGGTGTTTCACAAAATTCTCCTATATTTTGATGCAACTTCGCGGAGAATAAAGATAAAACAAAACACCACGGAAGGAAACTTTTTAATATTTCAAAAACCCATTTTTTTTTCGATTTTCGTTTTGTGAGGGAGGCCAGGAGGGCCCAAAGATTGCCCACCCCCCGTTTTGTGTTTTTGCTGCCTAACTTCAATGCGGAAATGCAGAGAGCTTCAAAATTGCGCACGAGAATGTAAAAAGGGAGCATTCGTTAACTTTTGAAAGTCGATCTTTAGGGGAGCAGAAATCCAAAAAATCCCTAAATAGGCCTAATTTTGACGTTCGCGTCCGGTCAAGTGCACACTGTGGCAAATTCACGTACGTAGGCCTATGACTTACATATTTGAACCAAGAATAGTTCACATAATTTCAAAAAAACAATTTCTGCTTTTTTTCATATTTTACCCCTTTGCCCTCCTACGGCCCTCTGTAAAAAATATGCGATTGAAACAGTTTTTCAGTATTTTGCGAGTAAAAATAGATCTAGATTATTGAAATTTGATACGGTGATGGCCATTAACGAGATCAACTTTCTGCTTACAAGGAAGTCCCTCGAACATGTATGTCACAGATTTCCACCAAATTGAAATATGTTACTCATCTGAAGCTACTATAGATGCTTGCAAAATAAGAGAGTGCGAAATTGTGTTTCTTTCAAAATAAACCGCGAAAACGAAAAAATTTCACCATACATTGCCATACAAAGACTCTATTGTTTAAGCGTTTAGGCTATGTGGGGTTCCCTTGTTAGTTTATTTTTTGATTATCTCGATCCAAGTTTCCGGTATTTTTTGTTTTCCGGATTTTTACCGGATTTTTTTATTTTATTTTATTTTTTATTTTTTGGTTTTCATAAATTAACATAAAAACTCGCATATTGAAATTTTAGTTTTAACATTGGTCATAAAATATGGATTTTCTTCTTTGATTTATGACTTACATCAAGTATTTAGGACTATTTTTCGATTTATTATGAACTAGCTGATATACCCGGCGTTGCTGGACTCTTTTTGATGAAATTTTGCAATTTCTGAATGTGAATATACCGAAAAAATTAACATTATTCTCCACCTTTCTTCTTCGGCACTGCGTCAAACTCACTCAGCTATACACAACATTCCAATACGAGCGAAGTCGAGTGGAACTGCTAAAGGGCCGTAATTGTAGAGGCCATCCATTAGGAGCATTTTAAAGGAATTCTTTTCGATTCTTCAATATGAATTTTTACTATATTAATTCAAGCTTTTTTCTTGTGTTAAGTTTTTCGGTATACTCACAATCAGATATTGCAAAATCTCATCAAAAAAGAGCCCAAGCAAGGCGAGTATATCAGCTAGTAAAATATAAAATGTACAATGGTTCTGCATGTAATTTTCATCAGTCACATTTTTCCTGAGAATTGCAATCATAAGTTGTTTTTTCCATGAAATATTTTTATTTTGCTTATCACACTAATCATGAATTATTTCAAGTTAAATTCTTATCACAATACAAAAAAAGATTTATTATAAAATACTTCAATTAACATAAACACAGTGGTTATGATTGCACTCTTATGTAAACAGTAAAAAAATATTTAAAGATATAAAAGAGATATAATATCTTACTTAATAGGGAGAAATATCAAAACATAAACATTGAATATCCGCCATCTTTTGAGGGCATCGTGACCCATGGCTGCCATGGCTCTGAACTTATCCCATTGTTATACAATACATCCAAACACACAACAACTCGTTACCATCGTTATACAATAATAAGTCGGGCAAAAACGGCGCACTTCGATGAATAGCAGTATAGGATTGCCTTCCTCTTGCCCTCAAAAAATGGCAGCTGTACCCATCATTCAATGCGAAGATACTTTCCCCTATAAAAACGTTATTCTGTCCGTCATCATTGAATTTCCCTCACTTCTGACCAAACCATAAGAGTTATCTTGATGAAACAAAAAATGCTCTATAGTCGATAACAGACAATTAAAATGCATTTAAGCTAAAAAATATTGACTTCAGGTTTGGCCAAGATGGTCGATTTTATGCCAAATTCTTCACATTTTTTTCAATTTAAAAGGAGGTTTTTAAGATATCTCGACAAAATAAAAAAGTGAAATGTAGCTCTATTCATCGAGGTATAAGTGGTATCAATCAGAATTTTCATAACACAATTATAGCCTTTTTTGAAAATTTCAATAGTAAAATATTAATATTTTTAAGCTCGAAAACGTGAAAATGTTAATATAATTGCACGAATGTACATTGTTAATCTAGCTCAACAAGAATTATTCTGTATTCGTATTTTTCTACATTATCTTTCTGGAGCAAAATCATTTGAAGATTTAAGAACTGTTGATGGAGTCTTGTGTTCAACTTTTGTCGAAGCAGCAAGACAACGAGGCATTTTTCAAGACGACGAATAACGGGAAAAATGTACACCATATTGCCATTAGTGACCGGACACTTTCGATTTTAGACGTTTTGTCGAATATCTAGAAAAATACTTGATGAATTATCCTGAATTTCAGGGGTGTAAAAAGGATGTTACACCTCATATATTTCAGCGAAGGTTTTCTCCCGAAGGCAAATAGGGGACCAGCAAAGAAGTGAACCAAAAAAATAATGTTTGGAATCACCCTGTAAAAAATAATGCTTGAAATGCATTGTAGTGCAGCATATGCTTAAGAGGCTTGTTTTACTTTTCTGTGTTCATTTGTATGAGAATAGCACGTATATTCATGGAGATATGAAGGTTTCTTTAAAAAGGTCGAAATGTTTTCGTAAGTTTTTTGTTTATAACACGCAAGATTTTCAACCCAATGCAATGCCATTTACAGAAAACTTGACAAACTACAGTTCAGACAACACCCTGCAATCAGAATAGAAAAATATTAAATATTTGATGAAATCATTATGAAGTCAATATGAAGTCAATATTTTTTCATGTCAGCGTAAGGAGAAGAAGTTGATACTGGTGTCCAATCCAAAAATAAAAGTTTGGAGAAAGCCCCTTATCGTTTTGTTTATTTTTGAGAGCAACTGAAATTCAACTCATTCTATCGGCGATATCTTTCTCAATTTTCACGATATTTGCTGGGGCTTTTATAAGCGTAGCTCTATACATTTGGCTAATAAATTATGCAAAATACAATTTGGTAACGCATGTGCAGTTAAACATTATTTAGTAAAAATGCTCATATTTCATCAAATATTTAATATTTTTCTATTCTGATTGCAGGGTGTTGTCTATACTGTAGTTTGTCAAGTTTTCTGTAAATGGCATTGCATTGGGTTGAAAATCTTGCGTGTTATAAACAAAAAACTTACGAAAACATTTCGACCTTTTTAAAGAAACCTTTATATCTCCATGAATATACGTGCTGTTCTCATACAAATAAAAAGTAAAACAAGCCTCTTAAGCATATGCTACAGCTATAATGTATTTCAAGCATTATTTTTTACAGGGTGATTCCAAACATTATTTTTTTTTGGTTCACTTCTTTGCTAGTCACCTATTTGCCTTCGGGAGAAAACCTCGCTGAAATATGAGGTGTAACATTCTTTTTACACCCCTGAAATTTCAGGATAATTCGTCAAGTATTTTTCTAGATATTCGACAAAACGTCTAAAATCGAAAGTGTCGTCATTAATGGCAATATGGTGTATACGAGAAGCTATTGTCTTCAACACACACTTTCAACTTAGTTTTGTTCTTTTATCTGCGTATTTTTTTCACCACCAAATGCAAAAGATTTATGGGAGTAATGCAAACAACCAATGTCAATCGATTATTTGAGAGTTCATGATAAAGATGTTGCATTTAATTATTCTCTTCACCTCTTCACAATATTTCTTCAGTACTAAAGCAACATAGTCTTAATTGCATTTCTTTCAATCTGCCAGAGCCAACTGGGCAGACAATTGAGTTAGTAATTTTTAATCCAACTGAAAAAAGAAGAGAAATAGAACGACTCATTCCAATTTTAAATACTCAACAAAGAGCTACTTTCGAAAGGATCACTCAATCAGTTTACGGTGATAATGCCACAATTCGATTATTATATCTTGATGGACCTGGTGGTTCTGGAAAGACCTAACTTTATAGAGTTTTAATGAATTTCATCCGAGGAAATGGAGATAAGAGTCTTCTCATGTGCTACAACTGGAATTGCTTCAACACCCACGAAAGGAGGTAGAACAGTTCAAAGCGGTTACAAGTTGCCAGTTCCATTGCTTGAAAACTCAACATCAAAACTTAAGCCATCGTCTCTTCAAGGTAAAGATGTTTTAGAATCAAAACTTATAATCATCGATGAAGTAACAATGTTAACATAAAATGGACTGAGATGCATCGATAATTTTTTGAGAGATGGAATTCTAAAAAATTCGATTGAACGAGATAAGCCATTTGGAAATAAGGTGATAGTCACTGGAGAACATTTTCGACAATGCTTATCGGTAGTTCCAAGAGGAACAGCAAAAGAAGTTATCAAAGCATGCATCAAATCATCAAATTTATGGCAACATTTTTTAAAACTTTCATTGATATCTAACTTCAGAAGTCCAGGTCAAGACGATTTCAATAAGTGGTTTCTTAAAATTCGTTCCGGAAATTTTTCAAGAATTGAAACTTTTGATCGTGATTTAATTAAAATTCCAAATGAAATAATTGCCTCACCTGAGATTGATATAATTTTTACAATTTTTGGAATTGATGTACAATCACTCTCAACTGATGATTTATCAAACTGAGTAATTTTATGATCAACAAATAGTGGTGCTCTCACATTGAACAACGAAATTATACTCGAATGGAAGGAAGAAAATTTACATTCAAAAGTAATGACTCAATGGTAGCACATGTAAATGATCAAATATCTAATCAAGTCACGATAGAAATGCTGAATTCGATGATACCATCAGGAGTTCCACCACATATCCTTCATATAAAAGTAGAGAAAGCAGTTCGAATAATTTCATTATACTTGACTTTAAGTTTCTTTAACAAAAACTTTGAAGCAGCAGACCATAATATTATGCCATATTCTAATCTAGGGATGACTAACGATTTAATTATGATACAAAGCTCTCTTCTTGTTAAAGTTTTCTTTAATTTTTTAATTAGATAGTTTGATTTGGAAATCTGCATTATGAGTTTCTCTATATGATCTTTGAACGATAACGAAGTATCGAAAGTAATGCCAAGGAGTTTGTGAGCAGTATTGTATCTATTACCGTTGAAAGAAATTATGAGGATCTGAGTCTTATTCTCATTTAATTTCATACTGTGTTTTGAATACCAAAGTTTTAAAATAGTGATGTCGTGCTTTATGTCTTGCTTTGCCGTGTCATCTTCATGATAAGCGTATTCCTTGGTAAAAATGTTATCATCAACGTATGAGTCGATGTCAAAAGTTAAAGGAAGTTTTTGTATGGTCGAGGTAGCCACTGCATATAAGGTTGTACTTAAAAAAGAATCTTGCATGATAACACGAGTAGAGTTGAGGCTAATTTCTTTAGTCCCGCAATTCATATAGTGGGATTAGTGAGATAGTGAGATAGTTTGTGAGGAGGGTCATCCAGTAAGGACCTGTTCCAACACTTTTTAGTTCTTTAAAAAGAAGTCTGAGTGGCACAGAATCAAAAGCTTTAGAGATGTCAGTATTAACAATGTATAGCTCTTTCTTTTCTTTAAGGGCTTCAACTGCTTTCCAGTAAATTTTACAAAGAAGGTAAAGTATTGAGGTATCAGGTTTCCCACCGTATTCATTCAGAGGAATCATAGTCCAAAGAAAGTTAACTAAGGTCGAAAAAATTATTTTCTCCGCAATTTTGGCCGAAGAAAGTAGGATGGAGATGGGACGATAATTCTCAATTTGTAAAGAATCTCCCTTTTTGTAAATGGGTTTTATCAATATTTTCTTAAAGTGAGCAGGAAATTTTTGATAGTAAATAATAACTTGAAGCATTTGGCTAAAATAATAAAGACCTGCAAATCCCCAATTCCTAATGACAATAATGGTAAGTAGGCCATCACGTTTATTATTCTTCATATCGGTGGAAGGATGGATCATAATACTGTTCCTATTAACTATGCAGGTGGTGGCCTTACAGTATAACAGAGGGACATCAGGAGTTCCAACTAGTTTCGCCATTTATTCCCGGCTTTATCAAGGATATACAGCAAGAGGCATGCAAGCCTTTATATATACAGAACAGTGGTACAGGTTAAACAATGAGCGTAAATAAATATAAGAACCAATAGGATATAAAGCAAAGGGGGCCAATGAGTTCAAAAAGGATGTAATGGCCATTAGAATAAAAGAAAATAAATACAAAATTTTTTTTGAAAAATACAAAAAAAATTGTACAGAGATGGTGCGCGTTTAACGCGGACCGAAAAGAGAACATATCCGGTTATCCGAAGACAAGAGGATTTAAATAAAAACAACAAAAAAAAAATAAAAGGGTAAGAAAATTTACAAAATGCAGAAGAAACATAAAATAAAGAAAAGAAAACGAGAGAAAATAATAGTAGATCAGATAAAGAACTAAGTATTGCATACACATTAAAGTCCGTCTGGCAATTGAGAAGCAAGTGGGGAGTGGACCTCTTGGCTTTAAATATTTCGATCGCTTCGAGGGTGGCAATTTTTTCTGGTTTATTGCAGATGTGCAAGACAGACATCATAATGCTTTCCTCTGTGAAACTCACCTCAAACCAAGCCAAGACTTCAAGCTACCTGGCTATTGTGTGTACCGTAAGGATCGAATGGCTTCAAATGCTGCAAGATGTGCGTCTGGGGGCGCTGCGATCATCATTAAGAAGGGAATTCAACACCAAGAATTAGTATCCAAGTCTTATGCAGGTATGGAATCGGCCTCCATCATTATCAATGACGTCTCCTGTGGTGAAGTGAAGTTCGTGGCGCTCTACAATTATCTTGACATTTGCGAGCTTGATGAACTCTTCAGTGGTGACACTCCAGTCGTCCTGGCTGGTGACCTAAATGCCAAACATCCAAGCTGGAACTCCAGAACGCAGAATTACAACGGCATGATTCTCTATAGGTACATACAAGGTAGAGATGATATCATCGCTGCTGGACCTGTGGAAGACACCTACTACTGCGACCACTCCCCTAGTAGTGATGTTTTGGACATCTCGCTCTTGAAGGGTTTCTTCAAACCGTACAATGTCTTCACGATTGATGACCTTTCTTCTGACCACAAGCCTGTGGCGTTGAACTTTGACAATGTTGACTGGAACTCCTACATCATCAAGACTGGAAGCTCTACAAAGATATTCTTAAGGACTATAGCTACCATCCCGACGTTGCTTACTGTACAGAGGACATCGATCAACTTGTTGATGACATCACCAGATGTATTAACAGTGCCATAGAAGCTAGTAAGTATCCATCAGAGAATAAAACTTCTCATCGAATCCAACTGACTCCTGGAATCCAACGCCTAATTGCTGAAAGAAACAGGACCCGTAGACTATGGCAACGCTATCGTGAACCTTGGCTCAAAACCAAGTACAACAGGTTAGTTCAAGAGGAGATAAAAGAGCTTCGCGACGCTAGATGGAATGAAAAACTCAAAAGCTTGTCGGCTCGCGACAATTTTATTTGGAGTATGGTCAGAGCTTTACAGAAGAAGAAGAATGTTACGCTTCCTCCACTCCGTACACCACAAGGTGACTATGTGCAAACTGATCAGAACAAGGCCCAAGTCACTGCAGATTCACTGGAAATGCAGTTTGATACTCCTACCAACGATAAGCCCCAGAGCCAAATCAAGTCTCAGCGTGTGGAAGAAGGTATTGTCAACTTTGATGAAGTCCCACAGCATTTAACGAAGAACAGCATCGAGGCTGGAGAGGTCGACACCATCATAAGTAAACTGAAAAAGAAGAAGGCTCCAGGAAGAGACAAGGTGAGTAATAACGCCCTTATAAATTTCCCGAAGAACTTTATTGACTATCTCACTGATATCATTAACGTCTGCTGGAAATTTTCTTACTTCCCTGTGGTTTGGAAACAATCTATTGTGTTAAGTATCCCCAAGCAGGGCAAAATCATGCAATTCCGGCGACTTACCGACCTATTAGCCTGCTACCCAAGATGTCCAAAGTGTTGGAGAAAACGATTCTCGTCAGATTCCAAGACCACTGTCTAGCAAATGACCTTTTTCGGGAAGAGCAGTTTGGCTTTCGTGCTGCCCACTCTTGTCCGATGCAGATATGGAGGCTAGTTGAAGACCTCTGAGCACCCCCCTGAACCTCTCCAGGTACTGTGGGGTGGTATTTCTCGATGTCAGTAAAGCTTTTGACCAGGTGTGGCATGAGGGCCTTGTCTACAAAATGATCAGAGACGGGTTCCCTGCCGATTTGATTTTGTTGGTGAAATCCTTTCTTGACGGCAGATCCTATCAAGCCAAGTTGGAGAAAATCTTTCGACGCCCCGTGTTGTAAAGGCCGGTGTCCCTCAGGGTTCTGTCCTAGGGCCTGTGCTATTTAATTACTTTGACATGATTTCCCGAAACCCGATAATTGTAATCTGTATCTTTATGCGGATGATACTGCCATTATGACATGGGCACACCAGCCGGCTCACGTTTTCACTCGGCTGCAGTGCGCCTTGAAGCAGTTCGAAGACTGGTTTAAATGCTGGAAGTTGAACCTAAACGTCGGAAAGTGCAAGGCTTTGTACCTCAATAGGAAGCTCAATTGTCCCCCAGATTCTCTTGTTCTGTTCAATAAGAAACTGGACTGGGTGGACAACTGCAAGTATCTGGGAATTATCATTGACTCAAGACTCTCATGGAACCGGCATATGTCCTATGCTCTGAACAAAGCGAAGAGGGCTAAGTACAGTATCATAGCTCTCATGGGTCGTCACAGCGCCCTCAGCATTGACAACAAGCTACTTCTGTACAAATCGATTATCCGGACCATACTCCTCTATGGCATGTCTGCGTGGGCGACTATCTGTAAAACCAGATGGAGTGAACTACAGTCATTCCAGAATGTTACCCTGAGGACCATTGCTCAGCTAGACAGAAGGACGGTGAAAAACCAATCCATCCACATGGATTTAAACATGGCCCATATCGGAAAGTTTATACAGGATCTCCTTTTGATTATGATACAGAAGATGAAGACTGACGACAATAAACTTGTGAATGGAATACTGAAGAACTCATTGAATATGAACTGGCATACGAAGTATCGTAAACCGAGACACGTTCTTGACATCAATTTTGAAGATATTAACAATGTCTCTTTCCCGGACTACTGGAAGATGTGATAATCTTCTTTCTCTTTGTGCTTTTTATTTCGTTTGTATTTTGTTTCTGACAATCGTCAATCTTATTTTCTTTTTTGTATAATTTGGTAGACCGCTTGGGTTGGTTAGGCTTCTTGACTACCTCAGTGTATTTTATTTGGAGTTTATTCTGGTTGGATGAGATTTGTGAAAGCGCTGCTTTCGTCCCATCCTAACAAATGTACACTTCACTGTTCGATTGTCGATTGTCTTGCTGTATATCCTTGACAAAGTCGGGAATAAATGGCAAAACTAGTTGGAACTCCTGATGTCCCTCTGTTATACTGTAAGGCCACCACCTGTTTAGTATTATTCTTCAATTTCATCTTTTTAATAATTTCCTTGAGACGGTGTATGGAAATAGCTGGAAGCGCAGGAAATTTTACCTTCGTAGGTGTATCATCGCGAGGGATGTTAGGCAACGGCATATTTATGGGATTATCGATGAATTCCAAGAACTTTCGGCATTTAGTGTCAGTGAAGATTTCAGTCTTCTTATATTGTGTAGTGCTGAGTAATTTCCAAAGGTGAAATTTATTACTGGAGTCACTAAATAACGCTCTTTTGGCTTTCCTGACTTCATTTTGGAACAGTTTATTAGCAGACTTCAGCTGCGCACAAGTATCATGATTCGGACATTTTATAAATTTAATGTAATTATCCTTTTTTTTCCAAAGTTTTAATACAGAGCTGTTCCACCATTTTTTTGTAAACGTGAGTGCAAACCTTCTTTAACTAGTAAACCATAGTTTTTAGTGCTTTGCTAATGTTCTCTAGGAATAGCTTAAATTTGATATCGATATCACGAGCAAACATAAAGGGTTCCCAATTTAACAAAGTAAGGCTGTTTCGAAAAACCTTCCAGTCAATTTGATTAAAAGAAAAAGATCTATGAGAGGTATTCGATGAAGAAAGCGGAGATAGATAGGCTTTTTGTAATTTTATTTTACATATGAGAGCAAAGTGATCGCAACCTAGTAGAGCATGTTTTTTGGTAATAATTTTATTCCACAATTTTGGCAGGAAAATTTGGTCCAAAGTTGTTGTGGAAGTGGCAGTAACACGAGTGGGAAAGTTGATGATAGGTTTTGTATTAAGCCAGTCGCAGTTATTAAGAATTAATTGACACCCTGGAGCTATTCTGGAGAAATCTAAATTAAAGTCGCCTAAGATAACGTTAAGTTGATCGTGTTTGAGTTCTTGTATGATCTCACTGATATATTCAATGGGAATGTAATTGGGGCGATATATGGCTACAACTCTTAGTTTTAATTCGGCTCTTTGGCATTCTGTCAAAAGAAATTCAAGTCCATCATTAGAGCCTTTTAGAATGATGGTGGAATTCCATTTATTGTCAATTAATAAAGCAACGCCACCACCACGGGAAGATCTATCAGAACGATGAATTGAATATTGATCACATTGAAGCAGGGAAGAGTCATAATTATCCGTGAGCCACGTTTCTGTGAGTGTGCAGATATCACGTCTAGTTTGTTTAATCCAGAGTTCAATGTCGTCAATTTTATTTGACCAAGAACGCACATTGGCGTAGCTTAGTATTAGAGAGTCAGTAATGTTGTTCAAAATAGTAGTGGAAGAAGGCTTAAAGTGGTAATAATTAGGGAGGCCTCGCATAAGTGTGGTTGTGGTAGGCGTCTTCTAATAGTTGGGAATTTCTACCCCTGAATTCTCGTATCCATAAGCCGGTAGGCCATTTGGTGTCCTTTATGACGTCATGCTGGAACTAGATTTTAAACGCACAAAAAACATCTGAGATTTTTCTTGAGATTTTGTAAGCCAGCGACCACTTTGTAACACTATAAGATGTTGTTTTTCTAATATATTAACTAGTTGAAGAGATTGAATATCTTCATGAATGTTGCCAAGGCAGAGTCTCACTGAGGTTTGGGATTTGATAGGTCAACCCCAATCGTCATGGTTAATATTTTTAGAGTTAGAAAGCATTGTTTTGTTAGATTCGACTGGCTTTGCAGGCATTTTAAACAACTGTGCCTGTTTTTGGCTGTTGCTAGAAGTGGTTGAATGTGGTAGCGTTGTTAGAGATGAAATTTTATCAATAGACATGACGGGCGAGGCATTTTCTTGAGGAGAGTTTGAATTTGGCGACAAACTTCGTGTATGCACATGATTGTTTTTATTTTCTATAGAGGTTGCGTCTGAGGAATCTTTGGCAAGAATAGATATCGGTTTAACCACAGATAGAGAATCAAAAGCAGACGCAGTTGAATCTTTAGCGTCCTGCACCAAGCTTTCTAGGTGTTGTTTCACTTTGTTAAGGAGCTCATTTAGTGAAATACTTAATTGGTCCATAATGCCTTGGATGACTGCCTTAATAATTTTGTCATGCATTTGTTCGACTTTAGTTTCAATGTGATTAGTCCAGCCGGTTTGCCATGAGGAATGAAGCGAAGCAAATTGCTCGAATAATGCACTTTGAATATCATTGGATAATATATTTCTTTGTTCATTATTTCGTCCTTTATCTGTAGTATCATCTATTGCTGTATTCAATTCTGATGAATTGCAAGAGGAAGGAGGAATGAGTTCATCACTCACCATACTGCGAGTCCCTTCTTGGTTAATGGACTGGTCCGTAATATTTTGCTGTATCCAGATTTTAATTTTTCGCAGGAAGTCTTGCTTTTTTTGGTTTTCTGCAACTAATGTTTTATTTTTGTGTGAAGTGAGAAATAGAATCTCATTATTAGTAGTTCCTTGGATCAGTTCATAAGTTCGGAGTCATTCAGAGCTAAAATATTCATGTCTAACTCGGCCGCCATTTGCAAAAAAAAACAAAAAAACACTTAATATGGGTAGAAATATTTCAATACTCATAGGTTTCTTTGATATTTTAAAAAGTTGAGGATGCAATGTCGAATTTTCCTAGTCAAACACAACTGTATATCAAATTCCTGTACGATCATTTTAAAGAATTCCTTCGTTTTTCAAAAGTGAATATTTATTGTACTTGTTCTAAAGATTTTTCATGTGTTCGTACACATTCAAACTCAGATATTTCAAAATTCAATCAAAAAATAACAGCCAGTGCAATGCCGGATATATCAGCTAGTAACAGCATATACCGGGTGGTTATAATTAAAGTTACCCTCTTCTGCGCGGACTGCAGACTACGTTATTGCGCGGATAGTCATGAAACGTGTATAGGCTATGCAGAGCATGTGATAGAGAATTCCAACGGGAATTTTTAGTGCGTACGCTCGCCTCAAGGTGAAAAATGGCGCCTTATTTAAAAGTGCAATGAGTCTTTGAACAACCAATCTGAAGAGCATTGGAAGAACTCGGATCATAACAAATAACGTGGTGCAGCACCGCATATGGGTCTCCCAGTAAAGGTACCCAGTTCAGTGATGAACGAGTTCTGTCGAGACCTTTCCAGATACATGGCCTGCCCATTCATCAAACTTTAATCAATGTAACATGTGGTTATGGGGAATCATTAAGGCTCGTATCTATCTATGGTGGCCTGAAGTGAAAGCCAAGGTTAGTTGTTCACAGACACATTGCGCATTTGCATACGGCGCCACTTTTCCTCTGGTAAATGAATTAAATAATTATACTGGGCTTTGCAAAAGTTCTGTTACACTCTTTACATCCCTCAAAAACTGGACTGCTCATGATTTGGATAATTCCATTTCCACAAAAGGATCAAATAATATATTGGAAATTACGTGTTAACCACTGAGTGATCCTAATGTCCACGACAAAAGCGATGGAAACGAAACGATTAGAGATCGCTGCTCTCCTGCGCGCGGGCCACACGAAGTCCGAGATTGCCAAGCTCCTCAAAGTCAGCCGGATGACCATCCACAGAGTTGCGGACAGGCTCAAGAATGGGAGAGACCTTAAAGATCAACATCGTTCAGGTAGACCTCAAGTCGTCAACCGTTTGGCTGTGAGAAAAGCCTTCGCACAAGACCCGACCACTCAAAATGACTGCGCTCGCAAAGAAAAAGAAAATTTCGGTGTCCACAGTGTCCAGAGCGGTCAAAGAAGAAGGTGGAAAGAGCGTGAGGCCTCTGCTGACGGATCGGATACGGGAACAACGTCGGGAGCGCTGTCGCCGTCTTCTCAACGACTTGAAGAGTCATGACGAGCGAATTGTCATTTTCTCTGACGAAAAGACCTTCACGGTCGATTCTGTCGTCAACAAGCAAAACGACTGCGTGGTAAGCTTCGGCCAGGACATCTCCAAGGTCCGCTACGTGTCTACAACCAAGCACCCGGCCTCTGTGATGATGCTCGGAATCGTGGCGTCGAATGGCGAGAAAATGCCACCCGTGTGGTTCCCCAGTGGATACCGGCTAACGGCGGCTGATTACAAGGACATCCTGGCCACAAAAGTCCTTCCCTGGGTGAAGAAATGCGGACTACATCTTTCAACAGGACGGTGCCCCTGCCCATACGGCCAACACTGTGCAAAAATGGTTGGGGTCCAACATGACCTTCTGGTCGAAGGGCTTTTGGCCTCCGCAGTCGCCAGACCTCAATCCACTTGACTACAGCGTGTGGGCGCATGTCGAGAGGAAGGCCTGCAAGGTCCGTCACAGCAACGTCGACGAGCTGAAAACATCTGTCAACCGTGTGTGGACCAGAATGAGGAAGGACTACATTCGCAGATTTTGCAAGGCTTTTCGGCCTCGTCTGGAGCGGGTTCTTGATGCAGATGGTGGCTACATTGATTAAATGACTAATTACAATGTTATTCTACATGATGGCACAATAAAAACATGTCTAACTGCATCGTGAACATCGTCGTGTCCATTTCTTTGAGGGTCGCCACGAGTGTAACAGAACTTTTGCAAAGCCCGGTAACTACCCGGTATATGAATTAAATAAATGCAATTGAATTTCCATATTGAACCTAACCGAATGTTGTCCCCAGAAATTTTATCATATGGGTGGAATGATAAAATAGCCAGGCAGACAACAATTATAAACAAATAATACATTATGCAGTGTTGTGCAGCTTTTCATTCATGTATTCAGCAGGGTGGCTCACCCATTTAAAAAGTCCCGAGGAAAAGCCCGCTAATCTAACCTAATCTACCTGTCGAATTTCATTTAAACCACTCTCTAAACACTCCTGGCACTAATATGAACAAACAAATAGCTTTTTGTATATTCAGCCGGGCGGGCACCAAAATCAGCCAAGCGGACATGAAAGTCAACCAGCAGGGCACGAAAAATCAGTTGGGCGGTCCACTCCTTCAAAAGGTCCTGGGGAGAATCCTGTTAAACTAACCTAACCAAACTATATTCTAAACACTCCCGGGACTAATAAAAACAAACTGTAAAATTTTCACTGAAATTGGTCGAGTAGTTTTTGAATCTGTAGGGCACACACATACGAACATTGCCTTTTATTTATATAGATTATTTCATTTTATTTTACAATTTTTCATTAAAGGAGTATTCATTTTAAATCAGTTGTATTTACTACAACTCCTACTCTTATATAATTATTTCTAACTATATTTAAGACGATTTTAATTGAATTTAATACGCTTCCAAATAGATTTAATAAAATTTTAAATGAATTCAATACGAAATAATAAATAAGAACTGGAGTTAATTCTCTAAACACCAGATAATAATATTATTTGAAGAAATGGAAGGAAAAGTTCTGCGACCTGGATTCGAACCAGGAACCACGAGTTAATACATAATAGATTTTTTTAATGAATATAAATGAAATTAATACGATTTTAAATGAATTTACGCTGAAATACCCCCTCAGTAAAGAAATACGGAAGAATAACTTTTTATAATATTGCTGTAATTATTTTAGTTTAATTACAAAGTGATTAACTGTTACTCTTTATACGTTTGTGTTATTTGTTTATGTTACAATTTCGTTTTTTGTAATTTAATTAAAATAATTAAAAATAAATTTTCTTAAATTTATTAAAACAAGATTTCAGTAAAAAGGTTTTTTCTTATTTAATTTTGTTAATTAAACTACATTTACAGTGAAATAAAACATATACAGTAGTCCTCAAAAAATAAGGCACGAGTACAATTTTTGGCTTTTATTCTAACAGAACAATAAGACTTGCGAGTTTTTCCAACAAGTGGCAGATGACATGGGAATACAACTTTATAAATAAAAATATCTCAATTTTTTATAACATTTTGCTGTAAAAAAGAAAATTTTCTTTTATGTGTGTTCAAAAAATAAGGCACTGGTTAAATTTTTATACATATTTCATACCAAACATGTTGCCAATCTGAAACAAAAGTGAGAAATCAAAGGAGATGATGTCATACATTAGTACTTAATCGGATAGCCGTTGCTCTTGATAACAGCTTCACATCTGCTAGGCATAGAATCGACTAACTTTGTCATGGTTTCGCAAGGAATCCTAAACCATTCTTCCTGAAGCATTTGAAATTTTTCATCCTCCCAGATGACGTTCGATGGGGTTGAAATCAGAGGACTGCGATGACCAGTCAAGTAATCGAACTTTTTTGGAAGTCAGATAATGCTTAACAAGGTTGGACGTGTGTTTGGGTTTGTTGTCGTGTTGGAATAGCCAGCCTCTGGGCATGTAGTTTTTTCTGTGGGGATGCATATTCTTATCCATAATACCAACAACACGCACAAGAGGACCCACCCACTTCTACTAAAACAACCCCAAACGATCAGAGATCCCCCTCCATGCTTCAGTGTGGACACTTGGTTTTTTGGATTGAAACGCTTGTTCTTAGGGAGTCGAATATACTGTATTCCAAGGTTTCTTTCCAAGACGCTTACCATTCAAGTCTGCTTCTACTAGACACCGTTTTGTTGTGGAAACATTAACTTTAACCCCATGCGCACCTTGCATTTCACGGTTCAAATCCACTGCTTAAGTCAGGGCTGAGCTTTCGATAACCGACAAAGCAGTCTATCTTCCTTTTCTGTGGTAGTATGTGATCTTCCTGGTCCAGGCTTTCTTTGGAGGTCTCCTGTTGCTCTCTTTCGTTGAATAATATTTCTTACTGTACTTTTTGGAACATCGAAAGCAAATGCAATGCTGTTGTAAGATTTCCCCTCCTCAGCGGCTTTTGCAATTGACTTCTGGACCTTTAAATCGAGATGTACCCTTTGATTTGACATTTTCCTATAAAAATTGAAGGAGTATTTTGTTACAGTTATATTAATGCATTTTCTGGTGACCATGGAAACTTACTTCTTAAGCAAAAGTGACCTGTGCCTTCTTTTTTGAATGTCACCAAACCAGCAAAAGTGTCTGTTCAGTTTTCGTATGAGAATTATCTCCCAATTATTTGGGTCTTATGAAGTGTTTCACCTTTCTACACCCTCCTTTAAAATATTGGTTCAATCCGATAATCGTTTTTAAATTTACATAAAATATTGTATTCGTGCCTTATTTTCTGAGCGCTACTGCATAATAATTATTTAAAATTGTATTAAAACTATTTAAAAGCGTATTAAATTCATTTATAAAAGTATTAAATTCATTTGAAAGTGTATTAAATTCATTTAAAATTGTATTAAATCTATTTAGTAATGTATGAAATTCAAGTAAAACTGTATGAAACCAATTTGTAAAATTTTTATATTGATAAATTAAGCCTGGAAATTTTGACGTTATTTACCTGATGACAAGTTATGTTTCAACCCGAAACTGAAAATTATCAGGATATATGTCAAATTTTTCATTAGGCCATTAATGTTAAAACTGTTATTACGCCAAAATTTAAAATGTCTTGGTGTATTAAAAAAATTTTTAATTCATTTTGAAATCTTATTAGAATGTCATTGTGATTTTTCTTGATCTACTTTTTTTAAATTAAATAATTTGTTGAAGTTTTTAAAATTCTTGAAATGATTATTAAAAGTCTTTATGAAGTGTCAAAAAATAAGGTTTTACAGATGATTTTTAATCTTTTTATTAAATACAGGGGAACTTTTAAAACTAGTTTTCATCTCGCATTACAAAGTTTTTCACATAAACACCATTTTGCAATAAATTAAATATATAGAAAATTTTACAATAAATATAAAAATTTGCAATAAATAATAAAGCAACAATATTACAATAAATTATAAAAATAAAATAAAATTTGGAAAAAAGTGAAATTTTAGAATTTAAAATTTATGCGTTTTTTCTTCTGTATCTGCAAAGATTCTCATGAAGGAACTCTTACTTTCATATATTGTTTTGCATGCGTATTTTTCATTAAAATCCTCTGGAAAAATGTAGCGTATAATCGGAATGACAGATACACAAATATTACTGATTCAGTAATATCATGTTTGCATGCAAATATCAGCTTTTAAGTTAAAGAGTGCAATATTATTTTAAAAATGTCCCTTTTATATTAATTTTTATTTAAGACATGTGCACTGTAATTAGTTTGGATTCATTAATTTCATTAGAGGTTATTCGACCGTTGTGTGACTACAATGCAGTTTAGAATCAAAATGGCCGCTGGCGCAAAGAATTGTGTGATCGTGTCCTGACCTTCTTTTATAGACCTTGATTATCAATGATATCTATACAATGATTTGAACTATTAAAACTACTGGATCCTCCCCGAGTAGAACTGCCGGCGATCAAAAAAAAAAAAAAAAAAATCCGGAAAAACTTTTGCAACAACCTGATAAAAGCCTAAATAAATAATAAATGACATTATAACTGGAGATAAGCCTACCAAGCATCAGGTAAAGATTTTTCTAGCGAAAACTGGAAGGAAAAATTCTGCGACCTGGGTTCGAACCAGGAACTTCGTTAAATCGAGATTGCAAATTAATTTGAGAGTAAATGAAAAATAGCTTACCTATTTTAAACCAAGAATATATATTTTTTAATGTTTTATCCGTAATTATGGCAAATGTCAATCAATATTAGCGTTTTAAATGTACAGTTAGGATTGTGAAATAATCTATAGTGTAACAGTGTATTCGATAAGCAACCAGGGCAAGCAATCGAACAACTGTAGGGACAGATTCAACTGAAGCCATTGAGCAAAACAGTAGTTATGATGGATTTATTAATGACAAACTCCTGTTAATTTAACTCCAATGCAATTAAGCAATTTAGTCACGCCTACTGACGAAGAAAGCATCTTGCAAAGTCACTACTTCATTGGATTAAAAATTAAAAAAAAAAGTTTTAAGCACATACTTTTACTTTAAAAAGTGGATATAGAAAGTAAAAGATAATTTTTGGTGCCTCTCGTTTAAATAGAAATTCATAAAATTAAAAAAAGCTAAAGGTTTGGTGCGCGTTTAATGTAAATTTTAAATTGAAAATATTACCTCTTTTTTAATTTTATGAAGTCCGATTTAAATGCGACACCAAAAATTATTTTCGACTCTTTTCATGCACGTTTTAAATGTGTGCTTAAAATACTTAAAAAAAAAAATTTAATATTTTTTTATTTTATTCTTATTAGTCTTTATTTTTTTTAAAAAAAACATGCATTTACATACCTACAAAACCAATAAAGCCGTGGAGATCTGAACATGAAAGAGTTCGACAGGCAATGTGGAGTAGACTGGATACATGCATCCTAGCTGGTGGTAGTCATTTTCAGCAGTTATTGTAGATTAAGAAGTTTACTTGTAAGTTTATGTAAGGTAATCTTTATATATAAAAATTCAGGCTTAGGGTGCTTCTGTAAATGTTCTAAAAACTTTTGAACCACTTATCCGATTGAGCTCATATTCCCAACATATGTTCATTAGATCCAGAGTAAGGTTTACATGTCCCCAAAGTGAGGGGGGAAGTGGTAAAAATCATATATCTTGGTTTATGTTTGTTTGTTTACTCAAGAGATGGCCCCAGAGTTTGTTTATCTTTTCTATATAGACCTTTCCCTTGAAACTGAAACTGGACTAACTGCGCAGAAGCAGGACAGCAAAAAAACTTCCATTTTCCTCTGGATGTGTATTATTGTTTGCCAATGACGTATATTAAAGATAGACTCCAAATTCTATTGTTAACAGCAGCAAAAAGTGAAGCAAATTAAGCCATGACAGTTCTGGGCAGGAGTGAGCCGTGGAGCAATTAGTTGTCTGGCTGCTTTGTTTTTGAAAATTTTGGGCCCGAGGAATAATTAATTCAAAACTTTCCTCAAAGTTGTTCTGCGTACAACTGTACAAACAGACACGAAAAAGGACCAGGAATCATTTACCACGAGCATAAATCAAAAATACGTAACTAAAATGAAAATACATAACTGAAAGACGATCGAAACGAAATTGAAATTGAAACCATGATCGAAAAATTGTTTATAAAATATAATAAAACATTTCAAATACAAAGTAAACGATAAGATAAACTTATCACTCCGTGATCGGCGTGTAAAAGAATTATTAATCAGCTACTCTCATGTTTAGCCGTGTGTTTTGCATCATCTTCACTCACTTTTGGCCATGACAGTTCTGGGCATGGAGCTTCCCAATTTGCTTCCAGTTACAACAATTGCTTCGGAGTCTATCTTTAATATACGTCATTGGTGTTTGCACATTTCAAGGCAGGAAGCGCAAGTTTTTTATTGTCCTGCTTCTGTGCAGTTACTCCAGTTTCGGTGTCAATGGAAAGGTCTATATCAAAATTCAAGGTACGTCTGTAAATGTCCTTAAAACTTTTGAACCACTTATCCTCTTGAGCTCATTCTTGCACCAGATGTTCATTAGGTTCAGGGTAAGATTTACATGTGCCGAGTGTTAGGTTGGCCCAAAAGGTAAAGGGTAAAAATAATCTTTTGCTTGACCTGTCTGTCTGACATGAGCGTAAGATATGCGCGGACCAACAATGTATGTCATGTCCTACAATCCAGAGCAAAGTTTCTGCAACAATAGGCCATAAAAATTACTTTGGCTATGGTCATGGTTGAAGAAATACAGGATGGGAAACTCCACTGTTTAAAGCGTGATTTTTTTTTTCACTGGCGCTCTCTGGCCATTTGCGTGGGCATTACTCTCTGTCTAGCAGACGACTTTACTTTTCCTTATTGGCCTCAATGGCTCAGGGGTTGCGTGATCGCCTCTGATCAACACCTCCTAGACAAATGATGATGTAACAGTGTATGACGTTTCCGTTATCAGGCCTTCTGTCTAGGTGGTGTTGTTCTGATGCCCGTAGATGTGGCTTCGATCCCGGCCGAGGACGACGAGGATTTTTTCAGGGGGAAAATACTGTTATATAAAAGAAAGAGCGAAAAATGTATACACTCATTCATTCATTTATTACGAAATCTCCAGAACTATGAAGCCTACAAACTTGAAATTTGGCAAGTATATTTCTCTGGGCTTCTTGGCGAGGGTGATACAGGAATCAAATCTAAGCAACATTTACCTCTTTCATTATTTTCTCTGGAGCATTGTTTTTGAGATAAAAAAAGTTGAAATCCTACCTGCGGGAAACAGTTGTCTGGAATCTGTAGAGACACTTAAAGACATTGGTATACGAGACACCAATGGGATCCGATGAAGACCTGGTAGCTGGAATCGCCATAGCTGCGGACCAGATTCGCGAAGAACCAGGAACTTTTGAACTTTTTACGTCAGTCCATGCGACGACGTTGTGAAGCATGCATTCATGCCAGAGGGAGTGAACAAGAAAACTTATTATTGATGAAAATAGAAAAGAAATTCCACAGCCTAGGTTCTAACCAGGAACCTACTGCTCACCATGCAGACGCGACAACCAATTGTGTCACTGTGGACATGGAAGTATTAACGCAATCTACATGTCCTTTGGGCTGGTTGGAGTAGTACAGTACCCACTTCACAGGCTGGGACTGTCTTTCCTACTGCGTATAATCGTTAAGGATTAATAAATGAAAGATTTTAGAAAGATTTATTTTCTTTTTTTTTCCACGCCAAACCTCAGATGTTGAAATTATTGATGAAAATAAGAAAAGAAAATTCCACAGCCTGGGTTCGAACCAGGAAGAAGGTTGCTGGTTTGAACCCAGGGTGCGGAATTTTCTGTCCTATTGTCTTCAATAATTTCACCGTCTGAGGTTTGGCGTGAAAAAAAAATAAAAAATAAAAAATGAAAAAAAAATCCTCTTAAGACCTTCCATTTATTAATCTAGAACACTTATTGTAAAACATTTGTATGTTTCATAAAAAACAAGTCACATTAATGTAATATATGCAATGTGTTTTTAGTTCTTTTTATTACATGATTGACCATGATTTTCACGTGGTCCAGAATTACGGGTTGAGTGGCATACTTTGTCTACGCGACGTTCAACATTTTTTATCTCAAAAACAATACCCAGAGAAAAAAATGAAAGTGGGAAATGTTGCTTAGATTTGATCCCTCTATCACCCCCCATGTTTGTACGCTACCCTGTATACATAAACATAAAATAACTACATTTTTCTCCGAGCGACGCCGGGTATTTCAGCTAGTAAATGTATATAAAAGTTTTCGCTGATGTCTTGTGCACATCATGAATAATTTTAAAAAGAACTGAAAATAATCTGAATATTCGAAAATACAGCCAAGTAGAATTTAACCACGGAAGGACTTCTTAAATTTTCGCTGAAATATTTATCAATTTAATCCGTAATATACATGTACTAGGTGTTACCCGCGGTTTCGCCCGCCCGCGCCATCTGATGAGGGAATTACAAAGCAAAAGCAGATAATTTTAAATGAAACCCTCAGAAAATGGGGAAAGAGGGGTCGTAGGGGGCTGATTTTTGGCGATAGAGCAGATCCTTTATTGATAAGCCAGCCCTGAAAATTTCAAGTCGGTAGCTCAAACCGTCTAGGAAGAGACAGAATTACAGATAAATAAATAAATCCACGCAAGAGTTTTAGTATATTAGATATTGATAAATCTTTACAATTTTATATATTGTTTATACACACACACACATACACGCGCGCAAAATTAACAGGTGCTCAAAATACACTGGTGCTCAAAATTAACAGGACAAACACATTTTCGTGGATTTCTCTAAAACTACTGGACTGATTCCATTGAAATTTGGTAGGGTAATAGAATAAGCTATCACAATTGGCAGGGTAAAAGAATAAGCTATCACGAATAATTATTGAACATAACTTTCAAACCATGCTCATGAATCTATGGAATGTCAAAAACAAGATTGCATTAAGGGTCTTTTTAGGAGACTAATAGGGTGTATGGTCACCTCTAACAGCAATACAGCTCTCACAGCGATTCCTCATGCTGTTAATGAGGCTGTTAATGAGGTGTTGGGGCAAGGAACCCCACTCCTCCACCAGGGCAGTTCGTAGCTCCTGGAGGGTTCTGGGAGAAACCTGGCGAGCTGCAATTCTCCTGCCCAGTGCATCCCAAACATGCTCTATCGGGTTCAGGTCTAGAGACCTTGCTGGCCATTCCATCCTTTGAATATCCTCCTCTTCGAGGTATTCGTTGACCAGCCTTGCCCTATGTGGACGAGCGTTGTCGTCCATAAAAATGAAATGGGGTGCTAAAGGTGTCGCCCCTGTACCTCTGAGCAGTCGGAGAGCCTCTCTCAAAAACGTGGAGGTCTGTGCGTCCGTCCAACATGATGCCCCCCCAGACCATGACACCACCACCACCATAATGGTCAACTTCCGTGATGTTATGGGGATTGTAGCGTTCTCATGGTTCTCTCCAGGTGAAAACTCGCCAGGAATCCGTGCTTAGACTGAATCTCGATTCATCACTCATTGTGCTTGGGTCCAGGGCTGGTGTTGTCTGCATCAAGTCAGCCAGGCTCTCCTGTGTCCTAGAGTGAGTGGGATGCAGACCACTGATCTCCTGGCATACAACCCTCTCTCATGAAGTCTCCGGTAAACAGTATGCCTCGAAACAGTGGTTCCAATAGCAGACGAGAGCTCGTTTGCGAGCTGAGTGGCCGTCATCTCCATATGGCGCCTGGCTGTTAGAGCAAGATACCTGTCTTCTTGCCTTGAGGTAGCCCTAGGACGACCTTGTCCTGGTCGTCTGCATATCCCCTGTCTCTTGGAACTGTCTCCATAATTCCGAGATGACATTTCTCGAAACATGAACAAATCTCGCAACTTCTCCTTGGGTCTGTCCAGCCTCCAATCGTCCCACTCCTCTCGATCTTTCGGAATCTTCTAACCTGCGGTGATGTTCCATCTTTCCGTAAAATGGCTAGAATGTCCAAAACTTACACGCGATGTCACAAAGACGGTTATTTCGAAGTAGCTTAATTTACATATGCAAAGAAGGGCTTGAACGATTATTATTGGTTGGTAGTAATCCGCATTGTTAACTTGCTTCAACCCCCAAATTTCAATGAAATCGGTCCAGTAGTTTTAGAGAAATCCACGAAAATGTGTTTGTCCTGTTAATTTTGAGCACTTGTGGGAGTATTACATAGACCCTTGCTGGGACTAAGTAATATTAGTAAATGATGGGAAAAAAATCCAAAACTGGACCAAAATCTGTCTAAAACCTATAAATTTATAATTTCACTATCTATATATATGTTATAGTTTTGGGTTATGCTTATGTGCTACAATTGGCCAGTATGTTGCGTCAACAATGGTGCTGATTATGGCTGATGAAATGAATGCTTGCCTTAAGTTTCAAGCATGGTCTGTAGATATAACCATGGTTTCAAGTATTAATGTGCCATAATCGGCCATTATTTTTACATCTTCTATATATATAATCTTCTATATATATAATCGGCTAATGTCATCGCTCAATGGCTGAGAGGGTTAAGGCGCAGGTCTTTCCGTTCTCGAAACCAGCGAGTCGCGGGTTCGAATTCCGCCGAGGGCATGGATGTTTGTATTTGTCCCTTTTCATTACCATTCTTTCATCATTCGGAAGGCAACGGGAAACCACCGCATTACCACTCTTCCCTAGAAAACTGTGAATGGACAGCATATGTCCACACAGTCACCAGAAGTCGATTTCGACTTGATGGAACTCAACAACAACAATGTGATCGCTGTGTTGCCAAGGTTACGTTATATCAGCATTGTTTGAAACTACAGTTGGTAGGATGTTTACCGTAAGTCCCACAGAGAAGGAGAAATGGTTCCTCCGAATTCTCCTTCTATGTGTTCGAGGAGCCACCTCTTTTGATGATTTAAGAACTGTTAAAGGAAACCCCGTTCCATATTCAACCTTCCAGGAAGCCCGCATTTCAAGGGGCTTAACTGATGATGACTCGGAATGGGATATTTGCCTAAATGCGGCTGCAACTCATGAAATGCCAATAAGCAATGAGCAGACAAACTCATGTGTCAACCATCTGATGCAGTCAAATTGTTCGACAGACATAAAGACTATAAGAGACGCTTTCCTGACGGAGAGAAAGCTCTCTATATGACATTCAAAGAAATAGAATCTGTGTTGCAGACACATGAAAAGTCATTAGCGCATTTTGGGCTCGAGGTTCCACATGGCAATTATGACGAGCACATCCACTCAAACAATTATTTCGACACAGACACCGAAAAAGCTCTATTCGATGAAAAATACGAAATGCTAAATCAAGGACAAAACGGGCTTTCGAAAAAGTAGGTAAGCAATTGATAATCCTAATTTAGAAAAACGGCTTTTCTTAATTGACGGGCCTGCAGGAAGTGGTAAAACCTTCCTCTACGAAACAATTATGCATTACGTTCGTAGCACAGGCGATTTAGTCTTGCAATGTGCATTTACGGGCATAGCAGCGACATTGCTTGAGGGAGGCAAAACTTACCACAGCCTCTTCAAGCTCCCTGTCCCAATTAACGAAACATCCACATGTAATGTTCGACATGGAAGTGATACAGCAAAAGAACTGAAGAAAGCAAAAGTCATCATTTGGGATGAAGCACCTATGGCACCACATCATGGTGTATATGACGTTAACATACTGTACAGGGAATTTTTCGCTGAAGGCGCTCAAGTCCCTTCCGATACACCATATGGCGGTGCCGTGTTTCTTTTCGGTGGAGACTTTAGACAAATTCTCCCTGTTGTTCCATATGGGAGTAGAACTGAAATAATTTCGTCATGCACGAAGAATAGTAAATGTTGGAAAGATGTTCAGATCCTGAAGTTGGACCAAAATATGAGTGCCAATGACACGAATGTTCCACAAGACACCGAGGCTTCTCCGATTGGCTTTTAAAACTTGGAAATGGACAATTTCAAGAGCCTGGATTAGAAGAAGGATACTTCGAAATTCCTCCAATATGTCTTGAAAATGGATGCATTGTTGATGCTGTCTTTCCTCAACTCATCCAACCTGAAGATAACAGCATCGCAAATTGTGCAATCTTGACTCCAAAAAAACATGAGTCTCTTCAACTGAATGAAAAAGTCCTTAGACGAATTCAGTCTGACTTAAAATGTTACACGAGCATATATTCGATTCACCAAGATACTGCAAATGCCGAGGAGGTAGAAAACGATCCTACAGAGCTCTTAAAAAGCTTAACTCTCGGAGGTATGCCTTCTCATTAACTTAACTTAAAAGGTGGTGCAGTAGTCATGCTATTATGAAACCTTGACTCCACAAGAGGTCTTTGCAATAGCACGAGAATGATTGTGAAGTAAATGATGTCAAAAGTCAAAAATACTGACAGGATCTTTTAAAGGTACCAGGGTATTTATTCCAAGAGTCATTCTTGCACCAAGTGACCCTGACCTTCAGTTTATATTAAGACGAAAACAGTTTCCATTGAGACTTTCTTTCACTGGATTCACTTGGCATTTACTTGCCATCTCCAGTATTCAATCATGGCCAACTTTACGTTGCATTTTCAAGAACAACATCGTTCGAGACAGTCAGGGTAAAAGTATTTGCAAGTGACGAACAAGGCAACTTGAAGAAAGACCACAGAGTTTTCACTAAAAATGTGTTCTACAAAGAAGTATTGTCCAAATAATTAAGTTCATTCATTGTTATATGTGGTTTGTTGCAATAAATTTCTTTCAAATAGTATCCAAAACATGTACAACAAATATTGGTTATTGAGTTGAAATGTTATTCCTACACTTTTCAACAGCAGGGTCGCTGGTACCAACAACTCCTAGCAAGAAGGCCTATACCAATACCTCCTAGCAAGAAGGCCTATACCAACACCTTCTAGAAAGAAAGCCTCACAACTGAAAAGTAATACATTATTACGTCATCATTAGTCGACCAAATTTACGGCTTATTATTGGTAGAAATAAGATCAACAATGGTCGAAATAAGATGATGTAACAATGTATGACGTTTCAGTTGTTTGGCTTTCTTTCTAGGAGGTGTTACCTATACACGGACACATCATACATTGTTACATCATAAAAAGTCAGTGTTAATTGTATATCTACCAATAATAAGCCCTAAATTCTGACTTTTTAGGATGTTATAACAATGTATGACGATTCCGTGCACAGGCTTGCTAGTACGGGCGGCCAGCTAGTAATAATATAATGCGAACTCTGATCTAATGCGGACAGGCATTATAAATATTTATAAACCGAAAATTTAAATTTAATTATATAATTAATATCTCTAAAAAATCAACAAAATGTTATAAACATACGCTAAATTACAGTTTAAGTAGGTAGGTAAGAAAAAAAATATTCAGTTGGGGAATAAAAATAAGTGGCCAACGCCCAAATAAAAAGCCAATGCCTAATTAAAAGGCGAACGCCCAATTAAAGGCCAACGCCCAATTAAAGACCCACACCCAAAAACAGGGGAGGTGAGGTGGTGGGTCACGTGAGGCGCAATCTGCACGCAGATTGGTTGAATGCCTGTGCAGGAAGGGGTAGGGGGTGGTGGGGGGTCACGTGATGTGAATGCTGCACGCTGATTGGCTGGATTAGGCCACGCCCACCTCATTAATATGCGACTATTTGAGGACTTCTACTACTAACTGAACAACTAAAAAGTTGAAGCACTGCTTTAAAACAATGTAGGAGACTGCGTTTCAATTTTAATTAAGTAACAAAAAGATGAAAAATAATAAGATGCTGTTATTAATAAATGTTGATTCTTTTAGTTCTAATGTATAAAAATCATATTTTCACTCTAATATTAAAATGATATTAATTAATGTATTCGCCTCACTAGTCACAAAATATTTGAACCACTACAGCAAGTAGGATAAAACAATATTGTGATCACTGATATCATTTACAATTTCCACAGTAAGACTTTCAAAATTTGTAAAAAATTAAATCAAGGATGTTTTGACTAGCTTGCTGAGTGGGACTTCTAACCTCTTGAATTAGTGAAAACTCGTCAATAAGGTGATTTAAATCATGTATAAGTGATGAATCCTCACAATATGACATATTGTCCAATTTACACTAGGCAAATTGAAATTTCCTCCAATTTGTAGCAGTTTATTTCTAGCATCTACTTTGTTTAGACACTTTGCCAAGTTTAAAAAAAACAGTTTGTCATAGCTAGGGCGGTAAACGCTTCCAATAACCATATTTTTACCTGAACTATAACTGATTTCAACAAAGACACATTCAGTGACACAAGTAAGAGTCAATTCATATGTTGAAAATTCACGTTTTACCGAACAAAGACCCCCACCTCCTCTAGTTTGCCTGTTCTTTCTATAAGTATAATTTTCGGGAAGGTAAAGTGAAGAAGCATCCTCGTCCTTTAACCACGTCTCAGTACCAATAACATTATCAGGATCTTCAGAGAGAATTTATTTCGATATTTCGACTTCTTTTTCTTCACACTTCGAAAATTTATTGTTGCAATCTTTACACAGATTTCTGCATGATTTTTTATTTAATTAGACAATGAAGCAAGATGGGTGACCTGTTGTTTAGCAGAGGTCAATTCCTTGATCTCTTGCAAGGTTATTTGTTTTATCTCTGCAGTAGTTGGGGGGCCATCCATTGGGAGCGTATTAAAAATTCTTTTCGATTCTTCAGTATGAATTTTTACTATATTAATTCAAGCTTGTTTCATGTGTTCATTTTTGTTTCTGTTAATCAATCATGCTTCTGTATATATGACAAATATTTATATATGTGACGATATGTGGGTTATTTGAGTCACAATGGCGATAGCGGTAATCTTATCATGATGACGGTATTTAGGAATAAAATCTCTCTGTATGCTGCAAAATTATATGTGTACACGGAGAGAAATGCTTTGGATGTAGCAACAATAAAGGAGTTGATGAGTGCTTGTTTGTTGAAGCAACAATACAATTTGATGCACCACGGAAAAACTTTTATCTTACTACATTATCAAATTCATAATTATACGTAGTTTTTTGGAACAGGAGGAACAATTAATATTTTTTCGAAATTTCATGTAGATAGCGATCTTCCTCTTGCTTTGAAGGTCAAGTGTGCACAATTTCATGAAGATCGGAATAAAACTGTAGATTTGTATAAGAGAGAAACATATCTATTAGAAGACCCCGGGCCTTCGAGGTCTTCTGTACAATATTTCAGCCTCGGGGATTGCCCAGTTTAGAAGTTATGGAGGAACAAACAAACAAACAGACGGAAAGTGCGCTATACAGGGTGATTCTGAAAAGTGTGTATAACTGTAAGCAATGACAGAGTTGACCAGAATGAACATTTTCCTTTAATACAATGTGGGTCCGAATTGAAATAAAAATGCTGCCACCAAGTTCAAGCTAACTGAGATTGAAATAAAAACGCCGCGTTCAAGCTAACTGAGATATGAACAGAAATAAAAATGCCGCCACCAAGATCAATAGTTACTAACTCAGGTTCTGCAACGCTTAGAATAATGAATTTCGGAGGAATAATAGGGTCCATAAAACTCTGTATACCGTTAAAGTTTGATCGAATTCCAACGAGTAATTTCCGAGTTACGCAGTCAACATCGTAACACGTGCTGGTTAGTAGGCTACTCGCATGTGAGCACTGTTACAATTTTGTATGCGTAATTCGGAAATACTAGTTGGAATACGATCAAATTTCAAAGGTATACACAGTTTTATGAACCCTATTACACTCCAAGACAAAAATATGGAAACTTTCTGAAATGTCAACAAGAGCTGTCTTTAGAATTGAAATTCCTCAAATGTGAGCAAGTTTACACACAAAAAGAAATAAAACCTAACAAACGCTTCCCTTTAACTAAGGAAAACAAATATTACTTTAATTCTAGCTTGAAGTTACAAAGGTTACAATAAATAAATAAGAGGACCATCTGGGACAAAAGTATGGAAACTTTCCACTTTTCAGAAGGGTGTCAAGAATATTTTGATGTTTCACTGCACTAAAGTATTGAATTAGTTCTTTTATGCAAATTGGGAAGCATTAACCATTTTAAATTTTGAGGTAGATGCAGTATAAAAATTTTGAAACTAGTACTTGCCAAGATGCCTCCATCAAGGCAAATCGCTCAAAGTGTAAGAAATCTGATTATAGAAAAATGGAAATCCAATAAAAAACAGATAAAGATAGCAAAGGACTTGGGATTGAACCGCAGTGCTGTTAACAAAATAACTACGAAATTCAAGGAAACTGGTAAATGTGAAGTTATCAAGAGATGCGGCAGAAAACGATGTACTAGTCGAACAGAAGATAAGTACCTACCACTGACTGTAAAGGCTGATAGAAGAATAACAGCAAACCAAATAACTGCTGATTGGAAAGGAAGTTTCAAGCAAAACTACCACTCGACGACTAAAAGAAGCTGGATTCAAATTCCGAACGCCGTTAGAGAAACTATTGCTGTCCGCTAAGATGAGAAGAAAAAGACTAGCGTGGGCAAAACAACAGAAAACGTGGACAACCAAGGACTGGAAAAAGGTCATCTTTAGTAACGAGAGCAGGTTTTCGTTGTATAATGATGGAAAGCAAAAAATTGTTCGTCAGCAGCATGAAAAGTATCATCCATCGTGTGTAAACACAAAGGTGAAACATCCTCCAAGTATGATGGTTTACGGATCTATGACGGCCTACGGAGTTGGCAGCTTGTGCTTCATAGAAGGAACTGTGAACAGTGCCTACTACATTGAAATCATGGCAGATCATCTCATCCCAACAGCTCGATTCTACTACGAGTGAGACTTCGTTTATCAACAGGATGGGGCCCCGAGCCACAAAGTTAAGAAATCGATAGACTGGTTTGAAGAACAGAATATTCAAGTGTTAGACTGGCCAGGGAACAGCCCTGACCTTAATCCTATAGAGGAACTGTGGAGTATGATGAAAAAAAAGAGTGTCATCTGAAAAACCGACAAGCAAGCAGGAGTTGTAAGTGGCCATTCAAAATGCTTGGTGTAGTGTCACATGTGATTTTTGTTGTAAGTTAACAGAGTCCATGCCCCGTCGAGTCCAAACTGTAATTAAAGCACACGGCGGATGGAGGAAGTATTGAATGGAAAGTTTCCATACTTTTGTCCTGAATTTCTTTGTTTCGATATTTTTGCCCCAGATGATCCTCTTATTTATTACTTGTGACCTTTGTAAATTCAAGCTAGAATTAAAGTAATATTTGTTTTCCTTAGTTAAAGGGAAGCGTTTGTTAGGTTTTATTTCATTTTGTTTGTAAACTTGCTCACATTCGAGGAATTTCAATTCTAAAGACAGCTCTTGTTGACATTTCAGAAAGTTTCCATATTTTTGGCTTGGAGTGTATTCCTCCAAAATTCATTAACCTAGGCGTTGTAGAACCTGAGTTATAAACTTGTTGATCTTGGTGGCGGCATTTTTATTTCTGTTCATATCTCAGTTAGCGTTCAAATTCGGACTCACATTGTATTAAAACAAAATGTTCATTCTGGTCACCTCTGTCTTTGCTTACAGTTATACACAATTTTTCAGAATCACCCTGTATATACACGTCGAGCAAATGACGGTATGCCAAAAGCTAATTGAACTACCAGTATTTGTTCATTTCCTCGATACTTTTTGATGAAAAACATGATAAATGCTATTGGCATTAAACAATGTTGGTACTGCTCGTGCTACTGACTCCGGCGCGAGAGCAGAGTACGTCACGCTGGAGTGGAAGGCGGACCTCTTCGGGATGAGGTAGTGGGAAGCGGGGGAACCACCCAGGCCGTGCCGGGCCGCGCCGTGTGAACACAGTCGCCCAAATTTGGCTCGTGCTATGCAGCGTCACGCCATTCAGCTAAGTTTGAGGTTCAATTTACGGCGTTGCTTGCGATTTGCGACCCCAAGTGTCTTATATCACTTTAGTCGCCTGAATTTCGTCTAAATCATAGTGTAGTTTTTTTGAAGGAGATAATTTACATCCTGTATAGAAAGATATCCGTATATACGGAACACTTATCATTTTATTTAAAAATTTACTTTTAACTTGACAAGTTTTTGGGGTTTTATTTCTTTTAGCAATATATTAACACTACATAAATATCAAATACACAAAAAATTTATACTTTTTTGTAAAATTCGATTTTTCTCCAACTTTCTAACCATTCTGGCCTACTGTGGGGCGGCTAGAAAAACTCTGACAATTAGGTTGGCCACTAGACCATACCCAATCAATCGATTACTGTGTGCCTAGCTTTCTGTTGTATTAATTGCAAAATTAACTATGCCAATTTTCTTATTCCCCACTGTAAATTTTGATTTGATTGTAAGAGAGTGATCCAAAAAATAAGTTATAACTACGAGGTATGCAGCATATACATATACCTTTGTATATACATATACACTCACTCATTAAAAGTCATGGCACACCTGCCTAATAACGTGTTGGGTCCCCTCTGGCCCGGATAACGGCAGCGACCCGTCGTGGAAGAGAGTCTACCAGTTCCCGGAACACATCCACAGGCACTGCAAGCCATGCTGCCTCCACTGCACTCCATAACGATGCTGCATTTACCAGTTGTGTTAGTGATGACCTGACAGATCGCTCGATGGCATCCCAGAAATATTCAATGGGATTGGAATCTGCAGAACGTGGAGGACAAATGATTGTCGTGAAGTCGGTAGCATGCTCCTCCAACCATTACCGTGTGACAAGCGCCGTGTGTAGAGGCGCATTATCTTGCCGTTGCCCGTGGGGTAAAAACAGTTCATGAAGTGGTGTAGGTCGTCCCCAAGCAGATCGACACAGGAAGATCCCACTATATGCCACGAGAAAACACCCCAGACGGTATGGAGCCTCCACCTGCCTGAGTGGTCCCCACCTGACAAGCGGGATGCATGGCTTCGTGAGGCCTGCGCCAGACACGGACACGGACACGACCATCTGCCCGATACAGCCGAAGCCGTGACTCGTCGGACCAGACAACCCTTCGCAAGTCCTCAGCTGTCCAATGTCGATGTTGGTTGATCCAGGCTAGGCGTTGCCGACGATGTGCAGTTGTGAAGATTGGCACCCATCGTGGCCTCCTGCTCCCAAAGCCGGCAGCTGTCAAGGTTCCCCGAATTGTCGTTACGAAACAGTTGTGGCACGTCCCTGGTTGTACCGCATGGTGATTTGGCCATTTGTCGCCCTTCGGTCAACAGTTGCAAGCCGGGTGGCCTGGTGCACACCTCTGGCACCAATCAGGCGTGGGCGGCCCGTCCGTTGTCCGATATGGGTTGTAACCCCTCTTTGGGTGTACTCTCGATAGACCCTTGCAACGGTTGTGCGGGAAAATTGCAGTGTTGACTACATCTGATATTGAGGCATCCATCCGTCTGGCACCAACACTCATCCCCCGTTCAAATGCGGATAACTCTCTGCGTGCTGCCATTTCTACAGCTAGTTTTGCTTACAATGATTGTGTGATATCAAGGAGCTCTGTGCACCTGTATTTCGAGAATGGAAGCGGCGGGATCTGTCTCATTACAGACAGGGAACCTGATTGGAGGGGTGTGCCATGACTTTTGGTGAGTGAATGTATAATGCAAAGATAATGCAAAAAATTATATTTTCCTAATTTGTAAATATTTCTCTGAATGCACGACTAAACGTTCGATTCCTTGACGATAGAAATCTGCTTTTTGGAATGAAGTTGCTGTATGACTACCGTTATCAGCTGCTCCTCTTTGACAATCGTTGTCCGTCTAAATGTCCTTTCAGCTTATCGAAAAAGGTGAAAAAATTACACGCTGAAAGATCAAAACTGTACGGTTGATGCTATCATATATCCATCAGAACTGCAGGATAAATCTTATGTTGTGCTTAGTTTGCTTTACATAGCTTTGTCGTGAATGAGAACACCACCTCTGGTTTCCACGGCATCTTCCACGACTCTTGTTTTTCACAAAAACTTTAATATTTGGCAGAGGGATTTGATAATGATTTTCCATGAATTTTTTACAGTTCGTCAAGCTTGGAATAAATTTCCAGCTGACGCGCTATTGTACACTCTTGCTACGACGCAACTGGTAGCACCGGAAGAAAGAAACCTCACCTAATCTAGGAGCCACGAAAATGAACTCCATTCCGTGTAAGCGCCATATTAAAGATCCTAAATCTACTATGAGCTGGCGACATGTGTAACTTATTTTTTGAATCACCCTCATTGTTGATCTCACAGCACCAGGAGTTTAACAAATCTTACCTTTTGACAACTATTATGTTTATTTTGTCTTTTTAATGTAGCGCCAGTTGCAGGAAAATTATTGGAACATTTCACGTATAAAAGCATATTTGGTATTTCCGGGATCATGATGGCCACTGGTTTCATATTCACCGCATTTTGTACAGAAATATGGCAAATGGTTCTGACATATGGGATAGTTTTAGGTAATAATTCTAATTATTTTTTGTAGACATAAACAATTTTTTTTAGATCTTTATTCAATTGCAATCTCCTTTTTAAGGTATGGGTTCAGGATTGCTCATCCCAGGAACAATGTTGATTATTGGCCAATATTTCAAGAAGAAGAAATCATTTGCATTTGGAATTTATTTTGCTATCGGTGGATGTGGAGGATTTTTTACACCCATCGTTTTTGGTATTCTACTCGAGGAGTATGGATTTCAAGGTGCAATGTGGATCATTGGTGCATGCATGTTTCACCCATGCGCTGTAGGAATGCTGATACGTCAACCATATTGGATTCGAAAATCTTCCAGTGTGACACCTCAGGAAGTCCCTTTAATTACAGAAACCGCCAAAAACGTCGAAGAAAAAATCATTTCTGTCGATAATGAACAGTTGCACATGGTGTCTCTGCTCTCCTTGAATAAAAGCCATCAGGAAGAAGTCAATCATTCAAAAGTGGATGGTGAACTAAATAAACATGTTCTAACCAAAACACAAATAGTGAAAAACACTGTGTTGAAATTCCTTTTGGGATTGAAGGAGGATCTAAAAATTTTCAAGAACGTGACATTTTTGGCTTTGCTAATCAATCGTGTAGGGATGGCATTTCCTATGTTTTCTTTCATGTCATATTTTCCAGATTATGTTAAACACGAATTTAGCGAGAATATGAATGATAAAGAAATAGCCTATGTACTTGCTATGTCAGCTATAGGTGACATTTTCTCTCGTTTTTTTGTCGGCACTGTGTTAGAAAAGTTACCGTGGAAGAAACAATTTACGATCAGCGGCCTCGGTGTCTTAATAGCGACTTTCTTTTACACGTTTCAATTAGCACAGACATATACTGCCTTATTTATTTTCATAATCATCTATGGTCTCTTAACTGGTCATTATGTTGTCTGTCACATGGTTTTAGAGACTGAACTCGTAACGCCCTCGAGACTGCCCATTGCTCACGGTTTCATCCAGTTCTTCTTGGGAATAGCAACTCTCGTTGGTGGCATTATAATAGGTAATGTTATTAGAACTGATAGGCACTTATGTTTTCACAATGTGCGTCCGTCTGTCTGTCTGTCCCTCTGTCCGTCCGTCTGTTTGTCTGTCTGTCTGTTGGTGCTCTAGCAGTCGAGCGCTTTCTAATTTTCGACTTCCGTTTTCGCCATTCGACAACTTAGGTAAAATGAAAGACTGAGTTCGTTGGTGGAAAAAAATCGGAGAACTACTTCCGGTTCAAAAGGTCACAAATAACTGAGGGGACCGCGTTTTTCACTATACAATTCCATGTATAAATGGCATGTGCACTGATCTTTGCTGTTCTCTCTCGTTAACATTCCATAGCTAAGGCAGAGAAAATGCTTGTGAATTAAGTGAAGACACGTGACGGTCTTCGTTGATGGTCAAAATAACTCAAAATTGATTCAATGGTACGTGGTTTAGTGAAACCATATGGTCTACTGGAACTTTCAATGCTAAAACATTGCATGTAATATATCAAACAACTTGGAATGATGTGTCATGAATGAATATAGCGTAAAAGTAATGATAGTCCAAATTGGTTCAAAGGTACATGGTTTAGTAGAACCATGTTGGTCTATTGGAACTTTCAATGCTATGCTATGGCATTTAAAATATCAAACAGCTTGGAATGACGTGTAATTTATGAATATAACTTAAAATTAATGACAGTCCAAATTGGTTCAAAGGTACGTGGTTTAATGGAACCATCATGGTCTATTTGAATTTTCATTGCTAGATTACAGTTTTTGGCCCATTGCAATGGTCTGGGATAGACGCCTGATTGCATATAATTAACTTCACTAATACTTACTAACCTATACTAATTTTGTGTTTTAGTTTAATTTGTTAATGGGTTGTTACTGAATTGTCATTCTTTTATTTAATATATTCTTTATGATTTATATGTGGAGTTCAGACGGCCTTACTTGTCTGTCTTTGACCATACCGGACCCCCGTTCGAACACCAATATGTATTTAACCCTTTTGCTGCGTAAAGCGGATATACTTACACAAAGTTACATTAACTCTACCTGCAGAAATCTGATTCATCTCATACTAAATACCAAAACTTTTTCATAATAAAAAATACATAAGGAATAGGAATTATTCTAATCATAATACACACTGATTTCTAATGAAATAAACCTAAATCAATAATAAATGAGTTACGGCCGGTTGCTTCTTATGTTTCTAAAAGTGGATAATTCCATCTTCTCAAGAATGAAAATAAAATTTAATTACGCAGTGAAAGGGTTAACTTAACTTATAAATAACTTATTTATAAATTATGGCATGTACTATATCAAACAGCTTGGAATGACATGTAATGAATGAATATAATGTAAAATTAATGATCGTCCAAATTGGTTCAAAGATTAATGGTTTAGTGGAACCATCATGGTCTATTGGAACTTTCAATGCTATGCTATGGCATGTGATATATCAAACAGCGTGGAAAGACGTGTAATGAATGTATATAACGCAAAATTAATGATAATCGAACTTGGTAAGTATTTTAATTTTACCATTATGATACCATTGGAAACTTTAATGCTAAAATATCGCATATAATTACTTATGCCTTACATTATCAATAGTTTTTTTTCGGTGAGGCATATTGTTATCAATGGATTCTGGCTAATTGCTCGTTTCAATAGTACATGCTTACGTTGAAACGGTTTAGCAATAGACTATGATGAAATAATAGACCTTTTGATAAAAAGCTTCAACAATTAACGCTCATTTCATTATATAGGAATGCTTACAAATTAAAGGGCTCTCATTTGTTCAAATATATAGAGAATTACTACTCTCTCCATTCAACTTTTCAGGTACATGTACTTTTATTCATTTTGAATTTCATATTTCTGTTAGAAGTACGCCTTCTCGTAGCAAGCAGTGGCTTCCTCAGCAACCTCATCTAATCCTAACAACGAAAGGCTTCTTTATAAACAAATGCTTTCCTTTTTATCCTCGAATGCCTTAAAATCCTATGGGTCCTGGGCATTTCGGTTGCCTGACTGGTTCTTATTGTTTGAAAATCAAACTTATATCATAAACCAACGTTATAAGGTTTCATCACGTTTTGTTACTTAAAATTTGCAAGCATCATTAACTTATTCGTTTTTAATAAAAAAACAAACAAACAAAAAAGATCATTTCTTGAGGACCTATGTTAAATTATATTAAGAATAGTATTAAAGCCCGTCGTGCCAACACAGGCGAATCTGTAAATTCGATTTTAATCAAAACAATTCTTCTGTAACAGGATATAATAATTGAGAGGACCGCCAATAGTAAAAAATGTCGCTCTCAGTATGAAAATGAGACTGTCACAATAATACTTACTTTTCAAATCCGCTTATTGTTAGTGTCGCGGGGTCAAACCCCTTGGTCTCATACTAGATGGAAAATACAAGGCCCAAGGAAGACTAGTCTGTGGCATCTTTCAATGCGATTAAGTAGCAGAGCAACACCTAAAGACTCTTATTTCGCCGTTTTGCACTGTATCTAATAAGGTAACACCTGCCGCCCTTCTCAGGAATCTCATTTCGTCCGCTTGCATCGGCCATAATCAAGGATAATGTATACTACATATATGTATATTCTCTACAGGGCGTACCTGAACATCGTGTACAAACTTGCGTGTACAAACCTGAATAATATGGTACGTAAAACTGTGTATATCGTTAGAATTTTATCGACTTCCAACGAGTAGTTTCCGCATTACGCAGTCAAGATCGTAACATGTGCTGGGTAGTACTCGCATGTGAGCACGGGTTACGATGTTGACTGCGTAACGCGGAAACTACTCGTTATAATTCGATCAAATTTTAGCGATATACACGGTTTTATGTACCCTATTATTCCCCTAAATTTTATTATCCTAGGTACTAGAGAACCTGAGTTATTAACTTGTTGATCTTGGTGGTAGCATTTTTATTTCTGTTCATATTTCAGTTATCGTTCAAATTCGGACCCACGTTCATATGAACTTTTTTGCTTAGAATCACCCATACTATCTACTCTCCAAGTTTGTACAGACTGTTCAGATACACCCTGTACATCCATGGTCATTATCCTAGGCTCATGACCATAGGTAAGAATGGGGACAACGATTTGAAAACAGAGCTTGGCTTTATATCCTAGCTCACGTTTCGTCACCAGGGATCGCCACAGTTCGCATTTGACACAGCTTGCTGCACCGATCCGAGCATCCAATAAATAACATTACGTGCTTTTGATTTTATTCGAAAACCCGTCGTATTGCCAAAGCAGTGGAAACTGTAAATTCGAATTTATTTAAAAAGTTCCCTGTATGACAGGACGTGATAATTAACAGGAGTGCCAATAGTAATATGAACACGTCACTGTTACAACGTGATAAAGTCACTGCTGTCCATTTGACAGTTTAACCTAAAGCAAAAACACGTCTACAAAAGTTAGATTGTTAACTTTCCTGTACAGTGAAACTTGCACGTCGGGCTCTTTTCTTGCTCTGCTTTTTTGCCTCACTGCCGCAATTTCTCGTCAGAAGGTTTCGGGGGCATATTGCACTAGCAAAAATAAATAAATAAATAAATAAATAAATAAATAAATAAGTAATACGCATGCAATAAATATCACAAAATAAATAATGCTACTTTTTTTTTTTTTTTTACATTTATGAATTTCATTTTACATTTTGTTTTACATTTATGAATCACCATCTTGTTATCTGCACTTTGCGGTGCTCTGAATCCATGCCAACCAAGCGAAATACTAGGTTCAGACAAACTTGGCGCATCAAATGGGAGGCATTGGAGGATAGAGCTGTGAGGAAGATCTTTGCAGATAACATATCAAGTTTCAAAGAACTACCCAGTGATCTTGGTACTGTTGAAGAGGAGTAGCAGTTGTTTAAAACTGCTGTGATTACTTCGGCTGCATTGTGCTGTGGTCGTAAGCGGCTGAGTGTGGCGCAGGGCGGTGAGAAAAGGACTGCGTGGTGGAACGGTGAAGTCCAAGAAGCTGTCAAGGCAAAGAAGGAAGCCTATTTGCTATGGCTTGCAAATAAGTCAACTTCGAGTCGAGCGCGGTACACTGAGGCGCGAAAATCAGCAGCAAAGACAGTATCAACAGCTAAAGCCAAGGCCTGGGAGAAGTTCGGGGAGAAATTAGAGGCAGACTATGGTTCGGCAAACAAGGTATTCTGGCAGACCGTGCGCCGCCTCCGTGGAAAGAAGTCTCTTTCATCACAAACTATTAAGAGTTCAGATGGGAGGCTTCTCAAAACGGAGGAGAGCGTATTGCATAGGTGGAAGGAATACTTTGCATCTCTTCTTAATCCGGTGACAGCGACAACTGAGGCACATGAGGTGCACCTTGGAGCAGAGAATAGTCACGGTAGTATCACTGAAGCAGAAGTCAGATGGGCAATTAAGTCCCTGAAGACTGGCAAAGCTGCAGGTGAAGATGAAATCCGGTCCGAGATATTAAAGGCCTTAAATCAGGATGGTATCCTGTGGCTGACTCGAGTGTGTCAGGTTGCTTGGATATCTGGACAGGCCTCTAAGCAATGGCAGACAGGAATTGTGATCCCTATCTTCAAAAAGGGAGATCAGAGAGATTGCAACAACTATCGAGGCATCTCTTTGCTCAGCATTCCTGGGAAAGTGTACGCTAAGTGTCTAGAGAAGAGAAGTCGGGAAATAGTCGACTCTAAACTGTCGGCGGAGCAGTGTGGTCTCCGACCTGGCCGAAACACGATGAATCACATCTTTGTTCTAAGGCAAATCTTTCAGAAATCCTGGGAGTATGCAAGAGAGGTCTACGCTTGCTTTGTGGACCCCGAAAAAGCATATGACAGAGTTCCTCGGGAGAAGCTCTGGCAAGTGTTGCAAGAGTATGGAGTGGATGGGCAATTACTGGTTGCTATCATGTCTCTGTACGAAAGGTCTGAGATGTGTGTCCGGATAAATGGCATTAACTCAAGACCGTTCACCGTGGGTGTTGGACTCCCCCAAGGGTGCGTATTGTCGCCCCTCTTGTTCATTATCTTTATGGATTGGATAGACAGGGGCAGCCGAGGCGATGAGCGTGTTTGTGTGGGTGACTGCCTGGTGGAGAGGTTGCTCTTTGCTGACGTCCTTGTCCTCCTTGGGTCTTCTCGCACGAACCTTCAGCATGCACTAGACCGGTTTGCAGCCAAATGTGAAGTAGCTGGGATGAAGATCAGTGTGGCTAAAACTGAGGTTTTGGTCCTTTCAAGACAGCCTGCTCAGTGCGCTCTCCATGTTAGGGAAGCCTCATTGAGACAGGTGGAGAAATTCAAGTATCTCGAGATCGCATTCACGAGTGATGGACGGCAGGAGAAAGAATTAGACGTTCGGATCAGTGCAGCAAGCTGTGTCAGACGTGAACTGTGGCGATCCGTGGTAACGAAACGCGAGCTGGGTAACAAAGCCAAGATCTCCGTCTTCTTCTCCGATGGAGGCATTACTTTTCGATGTATCTTCTCTACATTTATTGAATTTTCTTTTAAAACTTAACAAGTTCACATTGAAAGGAATAAAAACAGCTGTAGAATGTTTAAGACAATTGGATATTACCACAAAATTTATATTTCTTAGGATACCTTGTCCATCTGAAGAACTTAACCTCGAGCAGCCATGCAAGTGTGGCTTGGAACTCGAACTTTAAAAATTAATATCTTCAAAGCGGAGCAAAACACAGTTTTGGAATTTTTGTATTATTTTTATGAAAGTATGTGTAAGACATTAATAATTTTTTAACGAAAAAAAATACCCACCTTTCGAGAAATTTGCATAAATAAAATATTTTTATTAAATTTAAATATTTGCGCATGAGTAATACAATTTTAAAAATTGCATATAGAATCTACAGTTGTAGCTTTCATATGTCTTTCTAAGTAAAATACAACCGAAGTTACAGTACTTCATAGATAAGGCCCCCACTCAAATTTCGAAAATTTTAAATGTCCGTAACTTCCATAAAAATGAAAAAAAATAATAATATTTGGCATTCATTACCAACTCCCTAGTGCAATTGTATATACCAAATTTCATTAAAAGCCAATGCCTGCCTGAACTGACGTAGAATGACCCATATGCTAACTGCTTTTGCTATGAATAATTCAATGGATTTTTTTTATTGTTTTTAATTTCTATTGGAACGAAATCTGTAAAACTAAAAAAGTATAATTATGCACATGAAATGCGTATCATAAAATGAAAGAAACTAATGGTATATGGCCACATGAATTCATTTATTTTTGAAAAAATTTGTTAATCAATTTTATAATATAATTTGGATTTTTTTATTTTTTTATTAAAATTAAAAAAATAAGAATCTTACGCAAGAAATGAATTTCATAATTTAGAATACCTAATTAGGAATTTCATAATTACGTAAGATTTAACTTGATTTATTAAATTTATTTTAGCGCGTTTTTTTTTCAATGGTTATTTAGTTATTATAGTCGTTTTCGTTGTCCTTAGTGGTAATAAACAAAGAAAAAATAAATAAAAAACAACTTTTTAAAGGCACGCTTTTATTAAAATGTACTAAAAAGTAGAAAATAATTTTTGGGTTCAGAAAATGGTGTTTTTTTAATTACTTATGTGTAACAGAAAAAAATAATAAAAGCGTGGGCGCCAAGGGAATGAAATTTTTTGAACTTTTAATTTTTATATGTGCTATTGCTTGTAAATTTGAGATGCATATTGGTGAATAAGTTTATTTGATAGCAACTTGAAATTTTGAAAATACTGTATTAGTAAACAATCGAAGAAAGCACAATTAGTATCATCGAAGAACTTGAACTCACATGTATAAAGGTACATACCCATAGGTTGCTAGAGCTTTAAAGCAAATTCTACTCGCGAGAAAAATGCAGTTGTAGCTTGCAAGCTTTAAAGTAAAAACTAGGTATCCCATAGCTAAAGCGTCTCGCGAGAATTTGCAGGCGGGAATTCAAAAACACATGGCGCCTCTCAATGCACGAAAACGTTTGTTGTTACAGAGAAGGAGTTTAATTTTAATAAGCTATTGTTAATTAATCATAAAAGTATTTTGTAAAAAGGAAAACATTTCCACTTTAGTAATACGTGATATTTTTTATTTTCGTTGACGCTACAATAAATGGAATAAATAAAATAAAACAAAACCAATTAAATTTAAATAAACAGAACATTAATTAATTAAATAACCTTAAGTAATAAATAAAGTAAAATAATACACAAATCAATAAAATAAAATGAGCGAAATAACAAACATATATAATAAATTCAATAAAGAATATAAATTAATTAATGAATATAGTGTATAATAAATGACTAAAATGAAAATAAAATAAAAATAAATATAAAATAACAAATCAAAAGTTATATAAAATAAGCTCAATCAAATGTAATAAAATAAATAAATAAATAATAAATAAAATAAATAAATAATTAATAAAAATCTTTTAAACCAAAGTATAGAGCTTTTTCACTATGCGTCATCATGTCGCCATCGTGATGTCATCGACACGAGGAAAGTTTATACCGCCATACTGGATAACAAGCTTTCACTTTCTTCGCTATTAAAACAAGCTTTATATTATAGTCCCTGAAGACTGGCAAAGCTGCAGGTGATGATGAAATTCGGTCCGAGATGTTAAAGGCCTCAAATCAGGATGGTATCCTGTGGCTGACTCGAGTGTGTCAGATTGCTGGGATATCTGGACAGACCCCTAAGCAATGGCAGACAGGAATTGTGATCCCTATCTTCAAAAAGACAGCCTGTTCAGTGCGCTCTCCATGTTAGGGGAGCCTCATTGAGACAGGTGGAGAAATTCAAGTATCTCGGGATTGCATTCACGAGTGATGGACGGCAGGAGAAAGAGTTGGATGCTCGGATTAGTGCAGCAAGGTGTGTCAGACGTGAACTGTGGCGATCCGTGGTAACGAAACGCGAGCTGGTTAACAAAGCCAAGCTCTCCGTCTTCAAATCTATCTTTGTCCCCATTCTCACATATGATCATGAGGCTTGGGTAATGACCGAAAGAGTGCGATCGCGGGTACAAGCTGCCGAAATGAGATTTCTGAGAGGTGTGGCAGGTGTTGTCATAGCCTAATAATGAGAAGTCTGTTCACTGGGGGTCGGTTTCATTGATATAGCTGTTGCCAGATCGACGTCCTACAACAATAATAACGACAGCAGTGCGCCAAGCGTTCAGCTATCTCCTTCTCTTTTCTGGATCTATTCAGGTACTGTTTTGCTATTGAGTTTTGTTAATGACAGGTCGTTATCAAAAGCTTTTTACGATTTTCTTCATCGCATTTTATCTGACTGCAAAAAAAACAAGGTATGTATGCAATTTTCTATTCATAACAGCAAGAATAAAAAAAAAACTTTAGAGGTCCTATAATCTTTTAAAAAAGATTTTATTTCATCTAATTTAGGGAATCCAATGAAAACCATTCATCAAATTTTCTAATATGGCAAAATCCTTTTTATTTCAAACTATTTTGAACAAGGGTTCCGTTATAACAACCTTAATTCATATAGCTCACGGTTGTTTTATTTTCTTGGGTTTTTTTTTGTTTTTTTTTTTCTTTTCAAAAAGAAAAAAAATAGAAAAACGTTTAGTGTAAAGGACTTGGAAATTAAATTTCTTCATCAAAACTTCTCCAATTTAATAAACGACATTTTGTCTCCGTTATGATTGCAGTAGTAAACAATGGATTTGACTTAGAGTTAGTCCGCCACTAGGGAATTTAGACAACATTTGAAAACGAGAGTGGACAGACTTCTCATTATTAGGCTATGGTGTTACCCTACTGGATAGAGTGCACAGTAGCACAATAAAGGAGTCTTTAGGTGTAGAGGCGCTACTTCTCCGCAGTGAGAGATCTCAGTTACGCTGGTATGGCCACATGATATGGATGCCGCAAACTGGTCTTCCTAGGCAGTTATTTTACAAGCCGGTGGGTAAGAGACCAAGGGGTCGGCCTAGAACCAGGTGGCTAGACTGCATGGATAATCTGGGTTCGAGTCGCTTGGGTATTACCAGGGAGGACATGCGCCTGATGGCGGAAGATCGCGATCGCTGGAGATCCTCCATAGGGCTGCTGTTGATAAGCGGGTTTGAAAAGTAAGTAAGTAAGTTTTATTATAGTTCGCTACTCGCACACGCTCTAGAAATTATTATACAACGTCTTCTTGCTGCATCTTAGGGTGTTCTAATCGGCGAACTAGAGATAGATTAAAGTCTTTTTACAGAATACCTGTAGATCAGAGGCACCGAGATAAACTAACCTTCGAAACAACACAGAGGAGAAGAGCTTGGTTCGCCGCGATTAAAAGTGTTGTACCCACACGACTGCGACCGTATAAAATACTGGTGTGTCTGCTCCGATCATTTCGATCATTTCTTAGAATGAGATTAATCTGGATACTACATACAGAAAACGCTTGTTTAATTAAGTAAATGCTGTTCGTCGTAATTTTTCCAAAGGATTCTGGTACATCAGATTTGATAAAGTTCAGATTAGCGTCTCCCAATTCTTTCGGCTGACATCGATCACCCTCTTCGCGTTTATGCTCTGCATTTATTATCGTAACAAATTAATTAATATGTATATGATTTATCATATTATGGAATTTATATTTTAAGAAATTTATGCAGGAAAAAATCACGAAAGTTCCCTGACGGTGTACGTTAAATGATGAGCGGGCATGCTGACATGAATGACCAATGGTCGCTGTTAGCTGAAGTTCATCGTCACGGAACTTTTGTGATTTTTCCCTGCATATATTTCTTAAAATAAAATTTCGATAACATGATAAATCATTTATTACATACCTTGCTATATGGCATCTCATTTATTACATACCTTGCTATAAACGAGTGTATTAACGTTAATTTGTTTGTAGCGGACTTCGAGGACCCAGCCACACATAAAATTCTTGTATGTATCGAGTGATTTGTAGGCCATCATTTCTTTGCGTATGATCCAGCTGTAGACGACGTAGCTTGAAATTTCGATGCGATCTAACGAAAGCAAACTGCTTTCCTTTAAAGTGAACTTCTGATCTAATAGGGTATAAAGATCAATATTATAAATACCAGCGATTTTTTGTTCATATCTCAGTTGTACATGGACTGGGAGCCGATCTTGCCATAGCAGCTAACGTGTGCGAAGCATTCTTGTTATCCAAGATGACTGACCTAGTTCTGCGTCCTGAGTTGCTAAGCAATCTCAACCCAGAATGCCTTACGCGGTCACGTGCTCTAAAAGCTCTATACTACTCAAAGAAGAAATAATAATAAACTGAACATATTCATCAAACAAATCATGAATACAAAGGAGAAAAGGGAAATAAATATAATTCGCGGAATTCTTCCTTCACTTCTCTCTTTTATATTCACACTTTCCTCACGAACCCATGTACATGACTCTCTTGCAGTCATGAGAGAAAGGCGTCTACTGCGCATGTGCCTCGGCCATTTCCAAGCTGCTAGTAGCTTTAAAATCAAAGTGACCTAGACATCCGCTTGAAGCGAAAAGCAGCTTGAAAATCCAAACGCTTCACGCAACTAGCGCATATCAGCTTGGTGTTTGAGATAGCTTGAGCTTGAAAAATCACACGCAAAACGCTGAAAGCAAAAAGCTTCACGCAAAAAGCGAGCTATGGGAAGGCACCTTTAGGGAGCTTCGGATGGAATTGCGCCTAGAATATGTATAAAGCGTTTGCTCGTTGAAACTCGATTGCGACGTACATGTTAATGCAGGAAGTCGCGAATGCACGGGATTTGGAAATGTTGTCCCTCAATCTCTTTCCGAGGTCCTGCGAAAGGAAATGTAGCCGCAACCCGCGCACCTAGGGTTTCGAATCCCACTGAAGTGAAGAAGCTGCAAAGATTATCCGTATAACTTATATCCGTATGTTGTAAAACACATTTTACATTACGTAAGTTGTGCATATGGAAGAAAGTGGCATTCCTGTCAAGGATTTTTATGTCGAACGGACAGAGCAAATGGGGAGTGAGATTTAACAGATAAATTTTAATAAATTCAATGAGAATTTGGTAACTTCTTGGAATTCAAGAAACTACAAAGTAATAAGTAATGCAGCATAAATGTTCATTAGTCCAAGTCGGTGGCTGTCTCCTCCAATGGCTGGGTGAATTCCGGACTAGGAAAAGAATTAGTTCCCAGACGTGTGGCGTCGTCGACCAGAAAGGGGTGAATTGTATGGTGTGAGGTAAGTATTCGAGAAATGGCTCCCAAGCCCCGAGATGGGCTGGTAAGTCTTGTCGGTACCGCGAACTCAGAAGGCGGCAACCTTTCTAGGTTTGGCGACCGTGGCAGGTGAGCTGTTTGGAATAGAACTATATAATAATGTAATGTCAAGCTTATGTGAGGAACCAATAATCCATCATTCATTTACTAGTTCATTAAATCTTATTCACTATGATTGGTACCAAAGGAGGATGGTCCCGGGTCCAAGCACAGACATTTGACAGGGCGCCCCAATACAGGCTATATCAGCAAGTGGGGCGATCACTTGATTGACTCCACCTCCCATGGGAGAAGGCATGAGGGATCTTGCTTCAAAGGGGTTACGGGATGCTGGCTGGGCATCTCAGGGTATGGGGTAGATTTGGGTGGCGAGCCTAGCACACCTGGGCCTAGCGAAAGCACTGACATGGCTGCATCGAGGTCCTCGCGTTCTCCAGATATCTCAATTTCGTTGCTGTCTTGGAGGGCGGAGCTGCTCGATGTAATGGTCACACTGTCGTGCCCAAAACTACTCTCTATTACAAAGTCATTAATTTTGTTAAAGTTTATTTCCAAACTTTCACTTATGGAGCTAGGCGACTTACTACTCCGTTGTGTTCCCGTGTTTGACAGTTCTTGTTTGAGGTGAATTTCCCTTTGGCGGTCCTCGAGGGCTCGGTGATGCCAGCAGTCATCTAAGGGACGTCGAGCGTATTTTCCTCGGCAACCTTTCCAATATGGCCTTCGATTCTCGTATCTTCTTTCCGTTCCAGCTACTCGGTGTCTTCGTGATATGTCACCGGCCTCGGTATCGGACTCATCCGCCTTAATGGAAGGAAATGTATGAGAAGTGTATTTGGAAACTTTTATCTTACTTTCAATAGGTTTCCCATTCTCCTCCGGCGGCCAGTTCGGGGTCCGTGCTCTTTTAAGAAATCACGAGTGGAGTCGTCACTCCGTATCGGTATCCGTCTTCTTCATCGGTTGGGAATCACTCACACTCTGTCTTCTATTTCTCGTCCTCCTCTTTTTATCCTGTCTTGGAGGATTTTGTGACGATTCTGCGCGTTTGATTCTCCAATGCGCCTTTCTTCTTCTGCTTTGCTCTCTTCTCCGCGGGTCCATTCCAGTCGGGAGTGTTTGCTCTTCTCCTTTTCTGCTTTTTCCATGTTAAGTCTTCGGAATCGTAATTTCTAGCGACTCTTCCCTTCCGAGGATTTGACAATTCCTGTATTCTGAGTATCATTATTATCTGTTAGCATTCAGCTGTGATGTTCGGTGCCCACACCTTTCTTTTTTTTCCTGTTATACATAAGTAATTTAAAAAACACCATTTTCTGATCCAAAAAATTATTTTCTACTTTTTAGTACATTTTAATAAAAGCATGTCTTTAAAAGTTTTTTTCTTTTACTTTTTTATTTTATACTTTTTAGTCTTTACTTTTTAGAGAATTTGCAGTCAGTAACCTACAAGAGAATTTGCTGGATGGAACTTCTCATACGCTCCATTTCAGTTAACGCCTCAGTATTGCAAGGCTCAATTCCAGTTACCTTGGAGCAGTCCAGCTCATCAATTTGCTGACCATTTATTGCAAAGACCAATGGCATGTATTGCACAAGGAGACTGTAGTAGTAGTTCTCCGGAGCTGCAGAAAGCACAAAGTGTGGTACACGTACAACTGATGGCCATCTAGGAATTGTCTGTAAGCTGAATTAGTCTCCTTCGTCGGGGTTGTTGAGGTTCGTAGGCATCCTGGTCAATGCTCTCCTCACAATCATCTTGTTTCTTGTAGTATGGTTCTCAGAGCATAGCAAACTCGGTCAGGCTCATGTTACTGAAGTCATAATCTGTATGTTGCAGTGGACGCTTCCTTATCTGACAAATAGGTTTGAATAAAATATCGCCATCCCTTCGTTGAATAAAATAATAATCTATGCTAGATTAAAAGAACTCTATCAGGCGTTAACGAATCTAGACCATCCTACACATTTTGTCCGAGATTACCTGATAGATGTTAATAAATCTCGTGAAACTCAGAGGTTTAAAATTATATTTACGAATGTTATTTCTAAGTTTCTTGAGCGTTTCTTCCCTTAAAATATCGTTCTTGTATGGAACGAGTTATTCTATGATATTCGAAATAAAATTCTTAATTGTACTTTGACTCAGTGTCCGATTCACAATGACCATGCTTATAAATTATTACGGCAATCTACACTGATTAGAAGAAAGTAATTGGACACCCATCCACCCAGCAAAAAATGGATCTTACTGCTACCACACGTGTCACTACTCTATGGAAATGCAAATATAGTCATCAGACAACACCATTGACTCTAACTGAAGCATCATGCCTTGACAGGCGGCGCTGACAGAGTTCGAAAAAGGTGTCCTGGTTAGAATGTCGCTCCAAGGTGCATCCATACGAGAGATTGCCAGCAGCTGGAACCACCCGAAATCAACAGTGGCGTATGTGCTGAAGAAGTATAGGACCAATGGACATTGTACGAATGCACCAAGGCCTGGTCGTCCACCCGCGTTGACCGACAGGGACCGTCGGGTGCTGCAGCGGGAGATACGGAAGAACCGATGTTCGACGATGACCACCATCGCAGGGGAATTCCAGCAGGTATCTGGATGTCACGTATCCACCAAGACCCTCCGAAAGGAGGCCCACATGCTGGGCTATCACGGCAGAGCAGCAGCCCACAAGCCGCTACTCACACCAGCGAACAAAACGAACAGACTGCAATGGGCTAGGGAACGCAAAGATTGAGCGATGAATCCCGCTGCACATTGTTTCGATCGGATGGCACAGTTTGGGTGTGGCCTTTACCGGGAGAACGGCTCCTTCCTGAGTGTATAATCCTAACAGTGAAGTTCGGCGGAGGAGGAATTATGGTGTGGGGCTCTTTTTCGTAGAATGGCGTACGCCCGGTAATGAAGGTGGAAGGCAACATGAGGGCTACGGACTACACTACCATCCTGGACAATTTCGTTCTCCCAACCCTCTGGCAAACCTACGGTCTAGAGCCATGCCTGTACCAAGACGACAATGCCAGGCCACATGTTGCAGCTCATATCCTGCAATGGTATGCCGATAATAATGTTGAACGCATGCAGTGGCCAGCCCAGAGCCCTGACCTGAATCCCATCGAATATCTATGGAATGAAGTCGAGCGTTGTTTGAGAGGTAGTAGCCCACTCCCCAAAACACTACCTGAACTGTGGACGGCTATACGGGACATTTGGCGGGCGATTCCTGTGGGGGTCATACGTACTCTTGTGGAACGCATACCCCGGGCAGTGGCCGCCGTGATTGCAGCCAGAGGGGGGCCGACAGGATATTAGCTGTTATCAATAAAAGCAAATAAACGCGCTGTGCGAGGTATCCAATTACTTTCTTCCAATCAGTGTATATAGTTCCTAATGACTGTTTTACATATCCCGTCTTGGGATGAAACAATTTTAAATAATAATAATAATAATAATAATAATAATAATAATAATAATAATAATAATGTTGCTACAGTATCCAGTGACTCTGTTTGACTGGTCAGATTTCAATACCCTGTATCTTTGGTCTGACTTTCGAGTGTTCAGGAATATATATTTTCTTGAGCTAGCGTGCAGGTTAAGGTGACTGAGTCTGTATGCGCATTCACAAGCTGAGACTTGTCGTTGGTTCATTATTTGCATACATATTTTGAATAGTTTTCTTCAGAGGAGTGAGTCTTCTTGCTATAGGAGATGAATAGACTCTGCAATGCTGCCGTCGAGTCCAGTCGGTTCTGACTTTGACATGTACTTCCCGATGTAGAATACAATCGCCTCGTTTGATCCACATGGTTGGATGTCCATATTCCTTTCCATAGCCTTAAAAGGTTTTAGGTTGTAGTTGTTAACGCATCGTTCCTCTTCTCGTCGTTTCAATAGGCATATTCTTCCTCCGCTTCTCACAAAGTCATCTGATGAATGGGCGACGATTCGGGAATCTACATATTGATGTTCCACCCTTTGTACTTTGTGTGTGTGTTTGATGATGAGTCTGGCATGTCTGTGCTAACCGATGAATCTGGCATGTCTGCGCATTCTGCATCTTGTATTGACATCTCATAGGAGCACACTTTGTCAAGTTCTCGGATGCCCTGTTCAGTATGAAATGGTGAGTGGCCCTTTATCAATGTAATCATGTGAAGATGGACTTCCGCGATTTTGAAACTCTATTCTACACCAGTAATCCTGACACTTGTCCTCTGAGGACTTTGAAATTGTTCTTGAGAAAATGATAAGGGCGTTGACTCTAATCATGAAGTGACTGGCTGACGATGAAAGGGTATTGCTCAATTAACCGTTGTGTAGTTGCATGTGAAGTTCGGCGGGATCGTCATGAGTTCTGCCGTCAGCTATGAGTAGAGCTCTTCTCATATATCGCCGATTAAGATCGTTGCAGCTGAAGGTTAAGAAGTAGGTAGGTGGACCCAGACATCTTATTGGTGCAATTAACTCGTTCAGAGTCGCGTGCCAGTATGCTAATGACCTTCTGAAATTCTTCATATACAGGTGCATGTCTTTGAGCCTTCCTTCCGGGCCATCAATCTTCTTACCGCACGCTGCAATTGCTGATTCAGCCCAGTGATATTCAAACATGAATAATGCATAGAATAGATAGTCATTACGTTGGAATCTTGTGTCGCTACCTAGTATTCTGTATTGGAATTAGTCAAGGGTGATATGTTGACAGGTCGAACTTCCTTCAAGCCATTTTTTCCGTAGGGAAAAAGACAGAACCACGCTATCTCTTCAGCGCACAATTTCGTTGGCATTCTCCGATGTTTCCAATTCTGCATCCACGGCTGGCTGATTACAATCCATCGGAACCATCACTGATGTTTGTATTGGAATTGGCTGCATTTGTTCTGCCTGCTCTACAACTGGTGTTGTCTCAATCTGCTGTGGTGGTATCGCCTGAGCTGTCATTTCCCGGCATTGTTCGATTGTCAGCATGTTTTTTATCGGCTGCACATCGATATAATCTAAGGTGTACTGAACGTTTCGCGAACGCGTAGCTCGCTTGCAAACACGATGAAGCTCTTGGATATTGTCGCATTCGATGACACAGGCCTTTCCATTTGCTGCAGTGGCGCCCTTTGGTCCGCAGGAGTGGGAGTAAAGTAGTATTTGTTTTCATAATATAGTACTCCTAGTGACTTTCATTCTGCTATCAGTACTCCTGCATTAGGATTGATGCCGACAGAATGATTTGCAGAGTCTTGTAGACTTCCAAGGAATTCTGGTTCTTCATCATAATCCATGGTGAATGTGATGTGGAACATGACGAAGTCTCTCTTGATGACATTGAAGTTGCGCACGGAGAGATGTCCACTATCAGGAATGGGATAGCTATTGGGACTGTTGCTTGAAGGTGATGCTATGGCTGCGTACATTTGATCAGCCTCGACAATGTTAGTATCCAATGTGGTCTTGCTCAAAAATCGAGGTGGAAGTATGGCTGCTCGTACGATGTTTGACAATACCATTGAACAGAATGTACTCCAGCGTATCTCGACATGAAGAATCCTCGTTCTGCTTGATGCAATGACCGTTTATGATTTTTGAAACAGTATTCATAAAATACAATTCTAAAAAGTTTGTTTTAATTAAAAAACATGACAATGCGTATATGCCACTGCGTACTACATCGTGAAACAGAAAACCGTATAAATACTCTTGCTTTGATGCCCAAGTTAGCTCATCTGCAATCGATATGTAGGCGCTTGCTTCTTGTTGCTCATTGATTGCTGGTGTTTGCTGTGGTATCTCAATAACTTGTATTAAATCTTATTCATTGATTTGTGTCTCTTCATCGACAATGACATCTCGATACAACGAATTGTTGCTGATCAACCATCGTAGCGCAGCAAACAGTCTTGGCCTAGATATTGGGAATGTTTATGTTCTCGAGATGTTCTGTAACAACGACGATTCCGGAATTATCAGTTGATCTTGGGAGCATGGTCGATATCTTCTCGATAACTTCGAAGATGTCCTAGGTAAAGAGTACTGCTTGTTCACGGAAACCAAATCGCTTATACTTGACTACCTTGAGAAATGGTGCTATTCTCGCCAATAGTCGCTGTTCTGCTTGTCATAATACTCGAATGACTTCAGGTATATCACCGGGTTCCAAATTGTTCAATATGGCTTCGATGGACTTGTAGCCTTCTTGCTGGTTAGATGACTTTTGAAGTGGTGGCACACAAGCAAGCTTGATTTCCATAACAGCTCAGATGGCATTTATGTCATAGCAGCGGCACTCAGTGCATACGTAGTGCAAACCTCGCAACAACAATCACAGAATGTATTAATGGCTTTGTCGAACGATGCAATGTCGGCGTTCATTCGTTGACGTCGTAGGCGATCATGCTCCTGTCGTGTCTCTCGTTCTAGTGTCTCAGCAGCTCGAGTGTCACAGGCTTGTTTGTCTTTTGCGCTGCAGTCGCTCTGCATGTTGATCTGGAGTTTCAGAGGCTCAAGTTGCCGCGGTTCGTCGTCTCTGACGCTCCAGTCGCACTGTATGTTGATGTGTTGTTTCAGATGCTGTAGCTTGAGATTTACGTTTTCTCTCTCGCCTTTATTCTCGCTTGATGGACTTGGACTTTATTCTCGCTGTAGCCTTGAACGTTTAGCATCTTCATCTTCTGCTGCTCTCTTTTCCTGATATTTCTGACGAGCTTTCTGCAACTCTTGTTTTCTCTGCGTTGTAGTTGCTTTCGTTGTTCGTTCCTTTCTTTCCGTCATTATTTTATATGAATCGCCAATTTTTGTCCCACGAGTATGCTGGCAAAAACAAATCTAAAGTGGATTTTTTTATGAAGTGCCCTTTTTTGTCCCATGAGTATGGGGGCAAAATTAAAACTAAAACTTAAACTAAAACTCAAACAGATTTTATACGCAGTGCACATTTTTGTCCCACGAGTATGGTGGCAAAAACTAATACTAAAACGGCCACCATCTTGCACTGCCATGTTGGATTTGGATTATTTTTCCAGAAACTTGTATCGTCATCGGGAATGAATGTGTGTGCAAAATTTCAGATCTCGAGCTAGTCGGGAAGGTGGTTAAAAATTGATTACAAGATTTGACCCGTCAGACACAGTGTGTCTCATCATCCTGTGATAAGAGAAAGCGAGCGCGTGGAGATGGTTGAGACGGGCGTCTGCTTGAATTAACAGATGGTGGCTCCATCTCTTTCCAGCGTGGATAAAGTTCCTTCATTCGTTCGTAATACAAGGTGATTCAAAATGATGTACGGCATTTCAAAATTTAATATGCATTTATTTTCTAACATAAGCTAACCAGACAGGGATTAAAATGCAGGAAAACTCAAATATTTTTAACCTTCCAGCAACTGGAGGCTGTGGTGGCGATTGTGTCACGATAAAAGTGAATTAAGCTCTGAATGAACGACAAAGTGCTGCAGGAATGGCTGCCAAGGTCACCGGACCTCACACCATGTGACTTTTTTCTGTGGGAATTTTTGAAAGACGTGCCACAGCTTGCGGATAACTTGGATGATCTGAAAACACGGATTCCTAATGCTCTCGGACTAGTAAGAGCAGACATGCTGAAAGGAGTTTGGGATGAGATTGATTATCGTCTTGACATTTGTCCGGGTTACTCGAGGGAGTCACATAAAATATTTGTAATGCTAGAATCTATAAATATTTGAGATTTCCTATATTGTAAGCACGGTCTGGTTGGTTTATGTTATTTAATAAATGCATAGTAAAATTTTGAAATGCCGTACACCATTTTGAATCACCCTGTATTAACAAATCTAGATATAATCTCCATAACAATTGTGGTGGTGTGGTAGGGCAGGCTGAGCAAAGATGAAATCGCATTTCAGTAACGTGTAGAAGTAGTAAAACAAAGATACCCATTTGGGTGACTTTCGGTGAAAATCATGAACGTTTGCCAAAAGTGTGCACGAAACTGTAAATCCTAGTCATATCTTACAAAGAACTAATGTTAAATGCCAGCAATATACAAATTTAAAGCTTTATTGTTCACTGATATAGTATTATAATTAAAAAAGTTATACTTGTATTAAGATCAACAATTAGGGTAGATGTACCAGTAGTTGACAGTGTACCAGTAATTGACAGTCCACGATTTAAAGGCTCTTAATAAAGTAACAAGGCAAGAAAAGGGACTGGGGTTACCACCTCGTATTTAACAATGTATTAGGCTTCCCAGAAAAACAAAAAAACTAGAACTTTGCTCCCTATTATGGCCGCAAACACATGTTGATTATTCAATGCCTTATCGTGTCGAAAAATCCTTGTAATGCGAGGGTTTGAATACTTGAATTTATTTCATAAATGTTATGCAACATTTGTTATTAATTTTACGTGAACCTTTTTTGTGTGATCAATGGACATTTCTTCTAGTAATAACAGAATTTCTGATAACTAATTTGTTAACAGTTTTAATCCACCGTTAACTACTAGAACCCAGATATATAGTGTCACTAGTAATTGACATAACCTGTCAATTATTGCTAATTTCTGTGTTTTAAACAAAACGAACAAAAATATACTCTTAGAATGCACTGCTTTGCAATGAAATTGCCCCACCAATAAGGAGTTATCTGACCTTATCCATATTTAGCGGTGGCGGAGTTCGTCTACCTCCAACTAGTAAACGATTAGATGCATGCTCACGGACATGACCATTTGGGTTGATACAGGGTGTCCAGATGCATGTATATGCTCATCAGTTGATACCTGTGCGAGACATTTCATGCAACTGCCTCATGGACGTACAGTACTTTAATCTGCACAACGGTCTCAATACCGCGACAACGACAACCGTTCACGCAATTTAGGGACTTTGAACGAGATCGGATTATTGGCCTCTACGAAGCTGGGTGGTCAACCAGACGGGTTGCTGTCCATGTGTCGCGGGACGCAGGGACGGTAGGCCGATGTTGGAGGCAATGGCGAGAGGAAGGCACACATTCCAGAAGACCAGGCTCTGGAGCCCGGAGAACCACGTCAGCTCGTACCGATAGGTGAATACTGCGAACAGCGCTAGCGGACAGAACTATCACCCTGCGGCAAGTGCGCGACAACATCACTATTCCCGGTACTGCTCCAGTGTTAATAGCGACAATAGCACGCCGGTTACACACTGCAACAATGTCTGCTAGGTGTCCATTGTTATGTCTTCCTTTGACACCTGAGCACCGCACGATACGACTGCAATGGTGTCGTGAACGATTGGGCTGGCAAATGGAATGGCGCCCGGTGGTCTTCAACGACGAATCCCGTTTATGTTTGGACACCGATGACAGACGCGGATGGGTGTGGCGCAGACCAATGAACAATGCCTCTGTTATCGCCATCGTGAACCAACACCTGGAATCATGGTCTAGGGTGCCATCAGCTACGATACCAGAACGTCTTTAGTCATCATTCAAGGCACCCTGATAGCAGCACGGTACGTCACAGAGATTCTGCAGCCCGTATTACTGCCCTTTCTGCACACCATACCCGGCGCAGTCTTTCAGCAGGATAACACCAGACCGCACACGGCAAACTTGAGCATGGCATGTCTGCATGATGTCAACTGCTAGCCAGGGCCCGCTAGGTCCCCAGATCTCTTGCCAATTGAGCACGTGTGGGACATGGTGGGACATTGTTTGCGATCACCCTGCAATATTCATTAACTGACATAGCAGGTTCACCAGGCCTAGGCAGATGTACCCCAGGATGACGTTCGCCAACTGTATGATCACCTACACTTGCGGCTGGAACAATGCATTACCTCCAGAGGTGGTGCTACAACCTACTGATGCCGCTTTCCGTTGGGACACCCTGTACAAACGAGTGCACGTCTTGGCTCCATAACGTAATAAAGGTGTGTTCAGATGTATCTCTTGCTGTAAACCTACTTTTGGCTCATTCGGATAACTCCTTGTCGGTGGGGCAATTTCATTGCAAAGCAGTGTAGATAAATAATAAGGAAACATGATGGTTTTAAGTGTAACTTCTTAATTTCCAGTAATTGAACTAGCTGTTTCAATTATACGAGCTTGACTGTCAATTCCTAGATCACCCACTTTGACATAAATCTTCTAGGCCGTATTCGCCGATTTTTTTTGTTGGTCCTGAATCTTGTCACAGAGACGATCAACAGATAGCCCAGGAGAAGAAGAAAATTACTATTCTGTTTACTATGATAAGAAGTAGCATAGGATGAATTGGATAAATTTTGCATGAAAGAGAACAATTGTCAAAAATCCAGTTTTTCTACGAACAATTTGTTGACGAAGATCTGATGCTATTGCACTACTGGAAAACACCTTCATTTTATATGGTCCTTGCACTCTACATGGGAATGGACTGATTTTATTTATTATTTCAAAAAAAAGAGATAATTGATCTACAGTCCGCGCAGAAAGAATAGCCTCACGCATTATTTGTGACTGCAGAAAACATGGACAACCATATATGGCTGCAAATGTTATTAGTGTAATAAATACACAATACATGGTTTTGTACGAGAAAATAAACATGTTTTAATATACTTTCGCAATGTTTGACAACAATCATACTTTTAAGGTGCGCAAAAAGTTTAGCCTCACTTATTGCACCGATGACAAACAGCAAGTTAACATCAATTAGTACTTGTACAAACACCGTTGTTAATGATGACTTCAAACATCCTATCTGGCATGGAATGATACAGTTTTTGTACGTAATCCTGAGATATTTCCTTCCCTGACTGCAAAACAGCACTTTTAAATTCATTTATAGTTTGATATTGCTTTCCTTCAGCATACACCTTACCGTGTGAGCATTCCTCATACATTTTCGATGGAATTAAGGTCCGATGAAAGGGCTGGCCAGGTAAAAGTTGGATTATTTGGAAGCAAACCATTCAGTCACAGCCTTAGCTTTATGTGCAGGTGCATTGTCCTGCTGGAATAATCACTTGTTGCCAGCCATTCTTCTACCAAATGCAGGAAACTGTTTGGAGATCATATTGATTATGCTGTTTTATCCATCCGGCCACTGATAAATGCTAGTTCACTGGGTTTTTTTTTAATCCAGTAGCACCCCAAATCATAAGTGATCCTCCACCCAACTACCTGTGGCTGAATATTTTTTCTTCTTTGCGCAGATCGTGGAAATAATAGCTGAAGAATTTTTTAGAATGAAGAAAATTTAGCTTTTTCTCATCGGAAAAGACAACCTTTTCGCCCTCAGATGTCCAAGACATGTACTTCTTTGCGAACTTCAAACGCGGCTTGTTTGTGTAGTTCGAGTAGCGTCGGCTTTTGCAGTGGTTTTTTCCTTTTCAAAAGTGAACAGCAGGGTAAAACAGTTCTTAAGCTTGCGTCTACACATGTTTGGGTCTAAGCTTCCGCAAGATTCTGCGTTCGTCACGAGCTGACAACACCTTCGGTCTTCCAGATCTCGTAGTTTTACCAATTGTATCTTGATTGTTGAGGTAATTTTTATGACCTTTGCACTTCTAGTAAGCCTGCGTGCTATTTCTCTTTTGGAAATACCTTCATTGTGAAGCGCAGTTATCTGTCCAGATTCATATTCACTGAGTTGTGTTCTTCAACCCATTTTTTTCTAATCCAACGGAACGTTCAGCGAGAGTTGAATAACTATCACATTGCAAATAAAATGTGTTGAAACTTTTCATAATTTAAAATGGTCCATTCTCATTTTGAATAGTGGGGGTGAGGCTATTCTTTTTGCACATGAGAAATGACATTTCTTTACAAAAATGGTCTCTAAATCTAAAATATTAGCACAATGGCGTATAATTATAGGTTTTAGTTTGTTATTGCACTAATACCGGTTGCAGCCATTTATGGTTGTCTAGTTTGTCAATGCGTTAGGCTATTCTTTCTGCACGGACTGCAATTTAAGTTTTCAAAAGCACAATTTTAGTTAATGTTAAATAATTTACACGTTCTTAAAAATGCTTGATTTCTTCAGCTACTTTTGAATGTTATCAAATTTTTTTGTAAAAATATATATTAAAAATATGTAATTAAAATATTGTCAATTACTGGTGACACTGCCTGTCAACTTCTGGTGCATTAACTGTCAACTACTGATGATTCATGCATTAGTTAGGAAAAAAATTTAATAACGTAATAGCTTTTAAAGATATAATAGTTTAGAGTTTGGCACATTCTGCATTATATTTACAATTTAATGGTATAATTAGAAAAGTTTCAAAATGTAATTTCATTTACGTACACAATTTTGTTTCACAGTAATGTTTTAAACTGTCAATTACTGGTACATCTAC
>JAHWFO010028860.1:270703-361115 GCA_023313115.1 Rhysida immarginata | reverse complement strand
AGGTAATGGAGGGCTATAGAAACCCAAACTCATAATTAATTAAATAGAACAAAAAATGCTACAAATTAATTAAATTAAGTTCTTAACTTCTTAATTATAATAAACGAACTAGAGTAGATGTAATAGTGGTTCCCTGAAAAAAGCGTACATGGAAAATTGCGCACAGGAAAAAAGCGTACAATGAAAATTGCGCATAGGAAAAAAGCGTACAATGAAAATTGCGCACACTGAAAATTGGCCACATGGAAAAAAGCCTATGGGTAAAAATGCCCACAATGAAAAATGCACACACATACAACGCAATGAGCTAAAAGTGAACAGTATTTTACAATACATTTTATTCACAAATTTAAATACTTAAAATTTATCTTTAAATAATTTAAATAAAAACTAAATTTAAAAATGCAAGAAGTATTTAAATAAAATTTAAAAATATTTATTTAATTTTACAAAACTATATTTTTAATTAAAATTAGATAAAAGTGATATCAAATTCTAATGTGATATCAAAAGTATATTATAAATTTTAACTTAATTTTTTTATATTAAAACATCTATTTATATTAGAGCCCTTCCATAACACATTCTTACATATAACTAATAATAATATACGGGAATATATGTCGAAAACATAGTCTCCGATGGGAATGGTCTTCATTTTTTCATCAATGGAATAGGTTCCATCTTTTCATCAGGAATGGTCTCGTGATGAATACTTTCGATGGTGCCACTCTGCAATGCGTGGTATATAGGCGTGATGATGTCATCAAATTGGCGCCCTTTAGTTTTAGAAAATCATTACTATCTCGTTATTTACCATCTGATATGTTTATGTAATATATCGTTTTAAAGGTTATTTAGAGCTCGATAATAAAGGTCCATACAGTACTTAATTTAAACTGCATTTGAAATATTTTTATTTTAATGTTTCCATTTAGAAGAATGCGAAACATAAAATCGCAAATATCTCCTTAGTGATTGCATGAGGAAAATATATATGATCAGGCTTACAGAGAATTTAGTTTAAATGTCTGAATATATTTGTTTTTTATACAAATATTAACAGAGATATTGCTAGTTTTGTTTGGGATATAGTTGTGGGATTCTATAATAAACAAATTTCACTGATAAAATTAAGAGAAATAAAAATAAAAATAAAAATAAATTGGAATGGCGGAATGGAACATTCGCACAGGCCTATGATGAGTTGATGATATGAATTCAAAAAAATTGGGTTTTTTTCAATTAGAGGAAGCTGTTCATAACGTTTTTATTGTGTTTGGAGCACTGAAATGAATGTTTTTGCCATTTCTTCATGTTTTTTTAAAATTATTTTCTCTGAAAAGGCTTAGCCCATTTATTTCCCTAAAAAAATACGTCAATGCATGGTTAAAGAACTCCTCTAAGTTTGAATCAGTTTTTATTAAAAAAAAAAAAAATTCGGGGCACGGGGACATCTTGAGGGAGGGACAGTAAATAATCCTAAACCGCTCATCACAACCAAACAAGTTATTTGCAAAAAAAAAATTCGCCTTAATGAGAGGAGTCCATACATGCCAAATTTGTTCAGTTCGGTGGTTTGAACGCTACAGTCATATTTCAATTTTTAGAAAAAAAAAATTAATATCTCTAAAAATGCATAATTTGTAATGAAATTTTGAATGAAATGGGAATTGTTTACAAAGTTGGCAATATATAGATGTCGGTCCAATTTCTCGATAATCAAGGTCCAATTTCTTTTATTATTAAACCCAATATTAATTTTAGTAACGTTTTTAATTTTTTTCAGTTCTCACAGAACAATAGTCGCAATTGTGCTTGTGAGAAATGTAATTTTTAACCTATTAAGTAGTTAAAATCTTGTCTATTTCCTTTTCTTTTTTTTTCATTAACCCCGTTTGAGAGATATCGTACATATTAATAATTATAGCATTCAATTCAGTTATTATTCATTTTATATTTGTTGTTAATGTTGCTATCTCATTATGAATAAAGGTCTCTTCATTTAAGCTCATTGCGTTATATGTGTGCGCAATTTTCATTGTGGGCATTTTTACCCATGGGCTTTTTTTCCATGTGGGGATTTTTCAATGTGCGCAATTTTCCGTGTACGCTTTTTTTCATGTGCGCTATTTTCCGTGTACGCTTTTTTCATGTGCGCCATTTTCGTGTGAGCCTTTTTCTGGTCTCGGTTCCCTGAAAAAAGCGCAAATGAAAAGCGCACACGAAAATTGCGCACAAAAAAAGCGTACATGGAAAATTCCGCACAGGAAAAAAAGCGCACAATGAAACATACGCACAGAAAATTACGCAGGGGATTTTTCAGTGTGCGCAATTTTCCGTGAACGCTTTTTTTCCATGTGCGCAATTTTCGTGTGCGCTTTTTTCATGTGCGCTTCTTTCTGGTCACCATGTCTCAGATTTGGAGCTCTTAAAAATCGGAGGCAAAAAAACGACCGCGCTAAAACAAGATCTCCCCTCCTGTTTCTTTAATGATATTCAAGAAAATATTGAGAAAACGGGATAAATCGCGATTTTGCTCAATGAAAGAAAGAGCAAAACGATATCAATTTAAATGAAGATTACAAAACTATACTCATATTGAATTTGAATAAATTTTAAGTGCGTTGCACGCCACAATTTTGAATGATTTACAAAATTTATATGTGTATTTATCAATTTGAAATGTAATCAATTTAATTATTAATTTGTATATGCAATATATATTTCACTTGTTAAATATTGGTTCAGATTTATTTGAAATTTTTTTATAATGTAGCTCCCCTGATTTACCTTCATCTGTGGCAAACATTTTCCTGTAATGACCCCATCAGGGAAAAATTGTGTCATCATGTGCATGACCTGACTTTTTAAAATTTTTCCCTCTCCCATTTCTTCACTTTCTTAAAATTGCAGTTCAGTTTAACCTTCATTTCCTTATTCCTTTTATGCTTCCTTATGATTACCATGAAGCTTGGCAAGTATTAAATTAATTGAGTTACTTGTTACTTGATAGATAGGTTCTTTTGTTACTGAATCAACCGTCTCATGACGATGTCAACCGTACAGGTTGAAGGGTAAAGAAATGAAAGTGGAGCCTCAATGATTTTCAAAACTTATATTCTGCAACAATATAGGCTACTGTTCATCTCCATATAAAAAAATCAACACTAAACATTTTTTAGTTTACTTATTTAATTCACAACAATGACTGACTGTGAGTATTATCTTATCATCACAATCCCTGGCTTTGGATAGACCAAGAAAATTAATATTTTTTTCAGTTTATTTATTTACTTAATAATAATGACGGAGTATTGTCTTGCCACAACAATCCCTGGTCTTTGACGGATTGTTGTAACTTTCTTTGTTGGCCTCAGACATTGGGGTAGACGGATAAGAGAATTATAATATTTAACTAGCTGATATGCCTGGCGATGCTCGGGCTGTTTGATTGATGAAAATTTGCAATATCGGAATTTGAATATACGTATGAACACATAAAAATTCCTTACAATTATTACAGTAAATATTCTCTTTAGAAAAACGAAAGAATTCTTTAAAATGCTCGTACTGGAGCTGGGCTTGGTCAGGAAAATACGACATTGGATCTTGAACTTTTTAGCATATCAAGAAAAGGCTCTGAGTAAAGAATTATTTCTGTCTAGATGTTTAATAGATAGATTGAGAGAGTTAAGGAAATATTTACAGCCCCATGAACATCCCTCTTCAACATGAAACTGTTTCAATAAAGTTGTTTGTATCCAGTCACAGAGCCTGGAATCATGTCCTGAATGTGATTGTTCATATTGACAGTATCAGTTTTTATTGCAAAGATTGATCTCTCACAAAATCAGTTGTGATCTTCATAATTTTATAATATTACCTGGCTTCGCCCGGGTGGAAAAATACGTTGAATAATTTTTTAACGATTGTTTGTTATGTTAAAAATTGCATTATGATTAACAAAGTATGAACGGAATGCAAGAAAACGAGAAACAGTCTAGAAAGCCGTCTCCAAACTTTTCATAATCATTTTAAATCAAAAAGGATTTAACAATGAACTGGGAAGAAAAGAAAATTAAATTATATGTAAAAACGTAAATAATGAAAAAAAAAATGATAAGATAAATGAATCAGCTACACAGGCAAGCTGGGCATGGATTGTCAAGTAGTTGTGCATTCAAGTCCATTTCAGCAAACAACGTTGTATGTCTTCCCCATGTGGTGCAAAAACATGTAGATTTCGACAGCTGCACACGCGGGAACAAGCAACGTATAACTGACCGTGAGCTGCGACCTTGAAATTCTGGAAAAATTGAATAAAATGAAACATTCTTCGTCTGATATGCCAGTTGGGCATTGCTCGGGCTGTTTGTTCCAATTGTTAACAATATTAAGCCAATTAAAGCCACGAAAATGAAGCCAATTGAAGCCTTGGCAGTTCTGGGCAGGAGTGAGCCGTGATGTTGTTAGCTGTGTGGCTTCTTTGTTTTTGACGATTTTGGGCCCGAGGAATAATTAATTCAAAACCATTCCTCAAAGTTTCCGCGAAAAAGGATCGGGAATCATTTTCACCATAAATCGAAAATAAGTACGAAACGAAATTGAAAATGAAACCATGATTGAAATATTATAAAATACTTCAAATAAATTTGTCATTTCATGATCGGAGTGTGAAATTATTATTAATCAGGTACCCTCATGTTTAGCCATGTGTTTTGCTCACTTTCGGACCTTCCCACTTCAAGTATGCAGCAGGTTTCCGGATCTATCTTTCGTTTTGCTTCTATAAACGAAATTCTTATATTATTAGAGAGTTTAAGTTACACGTTAACGTGAAACGCCAGTGACGTTTCAATACGTGAATGACGTTGCAGAGACGTCACTCCGCATAAAATCTTCACGTTAACGAGTAGAATTCACGGAGCTTCGTGTGCGACGCGAGTGACGTTTCTCTTCTTAGTCTATAACAATGATCAGTGCTTTCTTCTATTGTTGTAGGCTATGCATTAACAATAATATTTCAATTACTTAAATTGGTTCTGTAGGGCCTTAACATAACTATAAATACTGCACATTTAAATGTACAAATAGGACATTATAATAAATAAATGCTTAAAGCAAGCCATGTTTCTTTAATTTAACTATTCATATTATTTTGTAATATGAATGAGTAGTGCGTATATTCATATAACTTTTTAATTTTATTAAAATATTTTAATAATAAATTTTCTATTTCAATAAAAAATATTATCATAAATAACATCTTAAATAAAAATTTAAATATTGTAAAACATTTCAATTTTCGTCTTAAAAATTATTTGTTGAGAATTCTTTTTAAGGTTTTTATATTTCGAATATTATTATATTCCATCTTTATGGGGGCAATAAATATATTATTATTATTTTCTTTTTCTTTTTCTTTTTCTTTTCCTAATGATCCTGCTTATGGTAGAATTATTATTATTTATTATGTTTGTTCTAATGTGTTATTATTCTAATGTTTCTTTTTCTAATGTCCTCTTATATAGATAGTTAAGTTTTTTTCCTTTTGACTTTTCTGACTTCAGGCTCAATCTTGCCGATTATTTTAATCGTGCAATTATTTGGACTTGATATTTCTTATTTATGACCCTCGTTTTAGTAACCCCGCTTTTGGGCTTCGGCCTGTTGGGGGCGACTCTTTTTGTGAGATGTCGTACATTATAATTATTATTATTATTATTATTATTATTATTATTATTATTATTATTATGTATGTTTGTTGCAATTTTCTTTTCTTAATGATCCTGTTTTCGGGCAGCTGTCTTTTGGAAGTTATCTTCATTATATAATGATTACTATTTATTATTTTAAAGAACGGATATTTATAAGAGAAACGGACGAGACACAAAAACCCTGGAATACAATAAATAATAGTTATTAAATAAAAATGAAAAATAAAATAATAATTAACAATTAACAAAATAATTAATAAATAATAAATAAAATCAAAATAAAACTCAAAAATGAAATAAAAAGCTGACGTTTCGGATAGAGACTATCCTTTATCAAAGCAAAGAGGATAATTCTCTAAAGGCAATTAGAATATTAGAGAATTATCCTGAAGTTATGAAAAAAGTACTAAAGGACGCCTTTATATATAGTTAGCATAGGGAAAAGTAAGACGGTATTGGCTAAAAAAGCAGAAGAGGAATTTGAAGACTTGTTGGGATAGGCCAGGAAGGAAGGACTATCCTTTTTGCTTTGATAAAGGATAGTCTCTATCCGAAACGTCAGCTTTTAATTTGATTTTATAGTTTTATTTTGATTTTACTTATTATTTATTAATTATTTTGTTAATTGTTAATTATTTTTTTATTTTTCATTTTTATTTAATAACTATTATTTATTTATTATTTTACTAATGTTTGTTCTAATGTGTTATTATTTTACTATTAATATTATTATAGATTGTTAAGTTTCAATATTTTTATGTCTTTTTACATCTGGGAATAATTTTTTCCTTTCCTTTGTTTTTTTTTTTTTTTTTACTTTTCTGACCTCAGGCTCAATCTTGCCGATTATTTTAATCGTGCAACTATTAGGCTGGATGTTTCTTATTTATTACTTTAGTCTTTAGTAACCCCGTTTTTGGGCTTTGGCCTGTTGGGGGCGACTCTCTTTGAGATGTCGTACATTATTATTATTATTATTATTATTATTATTATTATTATTGTCATTGTTTTTTGGGAAGCCAAACTCGGATCAAGTCCGGAAGCCAATCCCAGAGGCGGACCCAAAAGAGGGCCAAAGCCCAAGGGAATCAAATGCGAGGGAGGGAAAGTTATGCACTCGTGGAAGTATTGATGTTTGGGTGTAGGAATTTCCTTACTATGTGACAGGTGTTTAGAATTGTGGCTTTCTGTAAGGTTTGTATAAGTGTGGGTCTAAATTTAGTGTTGACAGAGTTTTGTGTAGTGAGTGTGGAATAACCCCAGTGGCAGAAAGAACGATAGGAACAATGTGTACTCTGTTAACTCCCCAAAGGCGTTTTATTTCATGTGCAAGATCCGTATATTTAGTGATTTTGTCAGTGTATGTCTTTTGTAAATTGTGTGTGTTGGGGATGGAGATATCAATTATGTAAGTCACTTTGTTTTGCTTATCTACTAGTGTAATGTCTGGTCTGTTATGAGGGATAGTTTTGTCAGTGATTATAGCTCTGTCAAAATATAATTTATGTGTGGTGTTCTCTAAGACAGTGTTGGGGATATATTTATAGTAAGGAGTGTGAATGTCCCTTAGCTTGTGTATCTTAGCTAGATGTTGTTGTATGATGTTGGCTACCTGGTTATGTCTGTGTAAATAATCTGTCTGAGTGAGTATTTTGCAACTGGATATGACGTGTTGGATGGTTTCCTCTGCGATATGGCATTTCCTGCAAGACCCGTCAGTCGAATCTTTGATAATATGTTTCCTGTAACTTTTAGTGTTAATAACCTGGTTTTGTATGGCAATCATGGTTCCTTCAGTTTCCCCAAAGAGACTCCCTTCACTCAACCAAAAGTTCGACGCTTTTTTGTCGACGTGTGACTGGTTGAGGTCAGAAGGATGTCTACCGTGGAGTTGCTTTCTGAGCCATGATTGAAGTTTAGTGCATGTTGTAGGAATGTTATGGGTGGTCTGCATGCTGTTCAGATTCAGAGGTGTGTATTTTGTATCAGCCATGCAGACTGCTTTGTGTAATGGTGATGTGTGTTGTTTAGAGTGAAAGAATTCTCTGAGTGACTGAGTCTGTTTCTGGTGTAGATCTGTTATGTCAATAAGACCTCTGCCTCCCTCTGAACGAGGCAGGGTGAGTCTTTCAATAGCTGCATGTGGATGATGCTTTCTGTGCTTTGTAAGCAGTTTACGTTGTTTCCTTTCAAGTCCCTCAAGATCTGGGTGTGTCCACTGTATGACTCCAAAGGAGTAGGAGAGTATTGGCGTGGCATAAGTATTGATGGCCTTGATTAAATTTCTGGAATTTAAATGCGTTTAAAGTATTGTCTCTAGCCTATGAAGATATTGTTTAGTGAGTGTATTCTTTATGTGTTTGTGCTCCAGAAGCTTGGCTTGCTTAAATCCTAGATATTTGTAAAATTCGTCATTTTCCATAGCAGCAATGTGATCTGGTTCATCTAATGTGAAGCCCCCTTCCCTGAGTACTCCATTTTCAATGTGAATGGTTTTGCATTTGTCCAACCCAAATTGCATGTGTATGTCTTTTGAAAAGGTTTGTGTATTATTATTATTATTATTATTATTATTATTATTATTGTTGTTGTTGTTAAAATAAATTATTGTTATAATTGGTTATAATGTAATTGTTTTTAGTTCTTTGAATAAAAAAAATTATTATCATAAATAAAAAAATTTTTTTAATATTTAATATTTTCATAAATAACTGTTTAGATTATTGAAATATTATAATCTTGAATGAATAAATGAAAGCGTTTATTCCTGAAGGGAAATCGAGATCCGAAACTGCTTATGCCACCAAAGCGGGACTGAAATACATAAAACAACAATACCAAAAATGGGCCAGGAACAGTTAAAAACATCAATATCCAAATCGTCCAAACAATCAACACATTATTTTTTCATATGAAAACGATGCACAAAAACCTCTTTTTTCCTAATATGTCTTCCCAATCTGCCAATAAGCCCAACACGCTGTAGTGCCTGGGGAATAACTCCATCTACTTGGGGTCCAAATAAGCATTTGCTATCAATGATCATTTGCTATTCTCAAGTCTGTAATTTGATATACCCTATTATTTTTCTTCTTCATCTTGAAAGAAAATGGGGTTGGTTTTCTTTGTAAGAGTCATTATTTTTGCTTTGGCTAAAGTATATTTTAATCCATCTTTTATACAAAGTGCATAAGTTGTCAACATCTAACTGTAGCTCATTTTGCCAATATGTGAGTTCATTTCTTTTGATAATTTTATGTCATCAGCATAAGGTAATTAGTCATTTTTAATTTATATGTAAGCTCATTTATAAATATTATAAATAAAATATGTCCTAATGGACTACCCTCCGGGATTCTTATTGTTTGTTTATATCCTTCCTTATGTACAGGGTGGTTATCAAATAAGTTCGCCTAAGATGCGTGGCCTCCACGTTTTCCGGATTTGAACCCGTGCGATGTTTGGCTTTGGGATATTTGAAAGATCGGGTCTATCAACAAAGCGTACGGACTGTGCCTGAAAGCCAGCATTAGACGACATATCTCAGACATTTCCCGGGAGACACTTCAAACAGCAACTGGTCATGCTAGGCTATGCTTCCAACATGTCACTGACGCAGGGGGCGGACATAATGACCATACACTGAACTGAAGAGTAGCCATCCTTCACCACTATAACTGCTGCTAGGCATCGTGGCATGGATGCAAGAAGTGCGCGATATGTGTCCGATGGTATGGGAGTCCATTCCGCTTGAAGCGCTGTCCACAGAGCTTCGAGAGTCATAGGTGGAGGGTCCAGGTGCCGTACATGGCGATCAAGGTGCTCCCACAGATATTCGATTGGATTGATGTCCGGCGAATTAGCAGGCCAAGGGAGCACTCGAAAGTCAGTAGAGCGCTCCTCGAACCAATCCAGAAGAAGACGTGCCTTGTGGCAGGATGCATTGTCCTTGTGGAACACGCCATCACATTGGGGGAACATCGTGAGCATGTACGGGTGCACCTGGTCCACTACGATTGACAAATAGCCATAGGCATTCAAATTGCCCTCTAGACGAATCAGTGGACCTAACTGCTCCCAACAGAAGATCCCCCACACATGCACATTACCCCTACCAGCCTGTTTCCGGCCCACAATAGCCTAATGCAGTCTCTTTTCATGGCATTCACGACGTACTCACCATCGCCCGTCAATCTTATAGAGCAAAAACCTTGACTCGTCGGAGAAGGCGACCATAGCCCACTCGTCTGTGGTCCAATGGCGGTGCTCATGTGCAAAGTCTAGGCGTCGTTGACGATGACCCCTGGTCAACAAGGGTGCAGCAACCATGCGTCGACTGTTCAGGCCCATCCGTAGCATGGTGCGTTCAACGGTAATGTCGGATACACGTGTTGGCACCACTGTTGAATCTGGTGGTCAGTTGATGAACTGTCACCTTTTACGAGTCGTCGTAATCTCCGCTAACCCCGTTGGCCGATGGCTCGTGACCCTTTACAGTGAGGGCGTTGGGACGCGATTTCTGTCCCTGCTGTCCATTCTTAGTACACCTTCACTACAGCGGACTGCGAATAGTTTACAAATCGCGCAGTTTCGGAGATGGTGCCGTTTCGGAGATGAAGCCTATTATCATCCGTTTTTGGATGTCCGTTAAATCCGGACTTTTACCTATCTTGAGGCTCGTGCACCTGCCGTTTGACGCACCAGCTTTAAAGCTTTCTCAGCCTGTTATGCAAATTTTACAATGTGTAATCGTTGTTGGGGCGAACCATGCGTGTGCCTTGAAGGGATGCTGGTCATTATTCATTTTTATGACAGTGTATGCTGTAATCAAACAAAAACCTTGCCTGTTTATTTAAAACAATAAAACTTGTTTTAAATCTCTATTTGTTATTCCACAGCGCCACATTTTCAACTGATGGTGACAGTTTGCAATATTTTTTTTCGGAATTCCCCTCCCCCTCATGGTCTGTTCTGGCATTTCAGTGTCTCTATCGACATACAGTGCTGTAGGCCTAGTCCCTTCTCAGGTACAACAGGGCCTCCTTGTATCCTGCATCCCCAGGATCCTGGCCCTGTGAACTACTTGGAGATCACCAAACCGAACCCCCATGTCCCTCGCCAGTGACCAGGATACTGAACCCAAAATGGTGAAGGGGCCAAAACAGCTTCCTGAACGGGAGCCCGAAACGGCAACCATCACCTTTTGTCCTCTCAAAAAATCAGAAACCACTTTTTTCGGGCATGTTAGCTTCAACAGTCTAACCATCCACAACCTGATACCCTGGGCCTCGCGTAACCAATTATCTTTGTCCAGGTACAACATTTTCACCATTACCTCGAGCCCCGTCCCCAGCGAGCATAGACTAAATCTCCTGGATCAGGTGCTCGAGACACCCAACTAGTCTCCAACACGCCGACGCATCCAACATGTTACCCAATTATGGCAATCAACACAAAACACAAAAAAACAGCCCGGTAGGCACCGTGTTCTAATCCCACAAGAACGGAATTAACGATTCCCACCCGGGGACGCCAAAATGTGATGAATCACTCTGTAAGCTCCCACTGTAATAAATCAAAAATTGCAATCCCCCTAGTAAAATCCCTCCTAGGTACAACAAATACACCCACTCTCCAGGCGTTTAGGTGTTTTGGCCTAATACTTTGAGATTCCACAGAGACAAGTTCTTCACGGTTCTGAGGAATCGTATTTACAGTCACCTACTGGCCTATTTATGGCAAACACACGCATCAAAATACGGTTGAACAATTTTTAATATACCAAAAAATACAGTACAGCTTTGCAGTGTTTTGCACAAACTTAACCTCATGCATTTATACGCTCAACATTACATTTAACACTCTTTTGGGGGGCCCCCTCAGTAAATTACTAAACACTACTTAACCTGGCCTTGCTACAGCCAACTATGTGTTTATCATGTGTTATATGACATGGAAGACGAGCTAAACTAGGGATTGTGAACAAGAAAACAGGCAGTTTGTCAACCTACAACCTCCGCGCAGCAGCCCAAGCTACCTGCTGGTGTGACTCTCAATCCACAGATATCGGGCCGACAAATATTTCGAACCAAATTGCGTATGAAAGCGTTGGATGATATGGGGGAGGATCACTGGAACCCCTGAAAGACGCGATTCTGTGTGGAACACACCCAAGAGCAGTTTTCCGTTAGTGCTAGTTATGACTGCTTAGCGGACTAAGGTTGTGACAGCCAATAGTTGCACGACTGACCTGTACCTCTTGGAAATGTAAACCCCTTTAAACCCTGTAGCTTCGCGATCCCTCGTTATAACTCCGGACAACAGGACCCACTTATAACTCTTACTCCTACTTAACTAAATGCCAATTAGTACGAATAAACGAATCTATATCTTATTCCTAAAATGTTCAACTGATTCATGAATACTAATCACTAAAACAGTTATTCTCTTAGAGTTCAAAAGGCAAGCGCACTGTCCCAGTTCACTTGAACATTCCAGGCACAGTTTACCACTAACACCAAATGAGGACCCACCAACTTCCTAACAGGGGTAACACTGGCGACACGATTCACTGGCTATTACGTTGGGGTGGCCTCCTCCACGCAACAGCAGAAAACAACGTAAAAAACGCACTCACCCATGGATCCGAGATTGCTCTTTACCTCACACCCATGCTGGGGCTTCACTGCCCGGCACCATTTCCACAGCAACAGAACGCGTTCGACGTCCGCAACTTCAAAACAACAGATGGCGATCAAAAATTGTTAACATGACGATATGCATTGATTCCTAAACGATGCTCTAATTAACTCATTCAGTTTGAATCGTAGACTATTACAAATAATGCCGGAGCAACAAAAATGCCTATCTGGCTTAATTCGAACAAGGGCCAACATGGCTGCTCCTTTTGAAATATGTCTTATGCGTCATCATTAATGCATCTGCTCTTCTCCAAAGTTCTTAACCGACAACAAAACTTACTTCTAAACCTAAAAATCGGAAAAATACAACAATAGGCACGGAGACTGCCACCATTCTCACACAAGAACAACTTTTTTGAGAAAACAATAGCATCTCCATATAAGGAGCGGGAACGGCCATATCTCAAGAAACAATGAATACTGTTCTCTGTTCGCTGCAATAATCAACTGATTTTATTATACCAACAAAAAAAGCGCAAAAAACATCGACAACACGGATCCCACAAAGACGACACGCACTTAAACAATTACTCACACCCCTTTCTACCAAGACAGACACACCAAACCATTTCACTACCAACAACAAACATTCCAGCATAACCACAACTCATCATCGGCTCAATCAATAAACACTAACAAAACGCAAATTAAAGAAAACAAGCGCAACACACAAACTACTGTCCTCTGCCGGGCGCAACGGACCTACTGACATGGAATGTCACAGTGTTATTTTGAAAGCTAAGGAACCCATAAAGTTTTTAAAATCATCAGGAAGTTATTCACTCAGGGTTAAGTAATTTTTTTTCAAGTTGAAATCAAGTAACAATTTCTCTCAAACAGAAATTTTAATTTTGTGATCAAAATCTCAGCTAGCAGTAGTTAGAATTTTGGTGTTTAGTGTTGTTACAGACGAACACACATGCTAGCCATAATACTAACAAAGAAAATCTCAAAGAATCACTTCACAGAAAAAGTTATAGCAAAAACCGTCTAAAATTTTTAAAAATCTGAAAATAAAACAAAAAAATTCATATCTCGAAAACTACAAAAAATCGCGGAACCTACATGCGGTCCAATCGATAAGTATTGGTGTCCCCAGACCACAGACCTTCGCTGGTACAGGTTACATGGCGCACCCTGTATAGTGCATTAAAATCTGATTGGTCATCAGACGTTTTTCTTTTCTTTCCTTCTTTCCATACATTTTACATGAAGGCATAGTACTTAAATGTCATAATGAAGTCCCACTGATATCTTTAATCTTGAGTAAATTGAAACCCATATTCAGGGTATCACAATTTATCTATGTGCGATATCTATATATATATATATATATATATAAAGAGTATAATGTAGTAGATTAATTCCATAAAAGCTTACTTGATATCCTTGTTTATAATGAATGCTCTCTATTGAACTACCACATTTTCGATAATTCATAATTTTTTTCCTTTCCAGGTTATATCCGTGATTTAACAGGCTCCTACAATATAAGCATTTACTTCATGGGCACTTCTGCATTATGTGGGGCCTTAGTGTGGTTCCTGGAGCCTCTACTTCTCAAGTGTTTTCCAGTGCCTCTGGATGAAGTGAAAAAAGATGAAAATAACTGTAAAACTAATGATAATAAAGTATAATAAACAGTGTGTGTCTGTATTAAGTTTTTAATGACTATGTATTATGAGTAAATCGAACGACTGGCGAATAGAAATATTCATTAAAAACCCAGTAATTTAGACCTGCACTAATTAGGTTTGGTTTGGTTTATTTGGTATTACCGTCCTTTTCAACTGCTATGGTCATTTCAGGACGGCGTTAGGTTAGGTCATTTCTGCTATGGCCGCAAATTTTGCCTCGCAAGGGTTCTTTAACGTGCAGCCGGCAAACGACTACACGGGACCAACGGCTTTACTTCCCTTCCGAAGGAAGTGCGCGATCTCAGGATTTCCCCCTGAAAAATCCTCGTCGTCCTCGTCCGGGATCGGACCCGCGTACTCGGGCATCAGAGGCGATCACGCAACCGCTGAGCCACCGAGGCCGATGCACTAATTAAATCCTGTAAATAAAACCACTATTTAATGTGATTTAGCATGATTTGATTGATTGTGAACGTTAACAGATGAGGTTGTGCTTTGTTACACGAACACGAATAATTTACGTCAGATAGGACAAGAAATTAATCCCCATGGATGTGCGAGGGTTAGTCAGAAGATAATGCCTCCTATTTGTTTTTCTCTTTTAATTTACAAGAAAACTGTATGAAATGTACATAGTATAATAGCCATAACATTTACGATTAATTTGTCACGTTTTAATATAATTGCTGTCTTTTTCCATAGTTTTTTGTCCACCATGAAGTAAGAGCATGTATTCCACTGGTTAAAAATCATGGTCTTACTTCCTCAGCGCACGGAATTTTTTCAAGATCTCCTCGTTTTCAAAATTATGCCCACGATGGAATGATCCCGTCACTCGCTGGATGTTGTGTGAAGTCACTGTATTCACTTCGCTTTTCCCCTTCAGATTCTGTCCAGCGACGAACTCATCGTCTAAAACTGCTAACATCCACTGTTGTCGCTCATGAATGCATACTAATATTTCATCTTTCGTACGTCAATTTCAGCCATTTTCTAAACTTATGCAGTGCTGCCATTTATTGATTAGGAAGCTGTGGACTGTCAAAGAAACGTTGAGGTATCTGGCCAAATTGAAATTTTTCACATTACAAACTTATTTAAGGAAAGAACAAATAGGAGGCACGAATTTCTGAATGCCCATCGTATTTGAAAGTAGCGGAAAGCCCGAATAATTGGTCCCCTTAAAAATTTTAAGAAGTGAAGGATAAAATGTGAGGGTAAAAATAAGGGTTAAAAGTGGGCGATAAAGGGTAAAAATATTGGGGTAAAAATACCCACTTACTTTTTATCCTCTTTATCTATTTCTACCCGACTTTCGAGCCTCCATTTTTCATCAAAAAGTAAATTTTCTCGAACATAGTATCTAGAATGAAAAAGAACTCATTCAATTTCCGAACGAATGTTGCCATATACAGGGTGTCTCAAAAGGTCGTTTACAAACTCTACCTTCTTCCGTTTCTCATCATTTCTGGTCGATGATATAACAAGTGCTATACGTTGCCTTTTGAAAACTAAGAATTTTACAGACCTTGTGACAATAATCCCAACAATCCACCCCTCTGGGAGAATACGGCCCGAACTTCATTATCATACAAATCTTGCCTAGAGAAATCTGCATAAAAAATTTCATTCCTTAACATACCCACAACCTGTTTCACAATATTAGGTTCAGTACAAAAATAGTAAAAACATTAACAATATTCAGAAGCTGAAATTATGGTAAAGTTTGTTCACAATAAACATAAACTTGCAAGCAAAGTGTATCACCTCTATTATACTGTTACTTTGTGATGATTAAGTTTACTGGATAAAGTTATGATTAATCCTATAGAGTATCTTTAACTGAAGTGAAACGCAAAAGGTTTGATGTAGCTTAAAATTATACTTGTGTCACGTGATTATTTAAGCAGAGTGAAATTTGTGACAGAGTGAAATTAGGATTGAACAGTCGCTGAAGCATTTGATTGTAAATATTTTATTCGATAAGAAAATTGAATAATTGATCCATGCATTTATTAAACATTTGAAATGAATTATTCAATATAATAATATTTCTCAGTCCAAATCAATGAAGCCTTCGTCCACTTTTTCTGTAGGTTTGGTTGGTTGGTTTGGTTTGTTTGGTATTAACGTCCTTTTCAACTGCTATGGTCATTTCAGGACGGCGTTATAGGGGCCGCAAATTTTGCCTCGCAAGGGTTCTTTAACGTGCAGCCCGCAAACGACTACACGGGACCAACGGCTTTACTTCCCTTCCGAAGGAAGTGCGTGATCTCAGGATTTCCCCCTGAAAAATCCTCGTCGTCCTCGGCCGGGATCGAACCCGCGTACTCGGGCATCAGAGGCGATCACGCAACCGCTAAGCCACCGAGGCCGATCGTTTTCTGTAGAAATGGAAACTTGACTATCTTGAGATCCTCGGAGATTCAGAAGCGCATTTGGGGTGAGATGCAATTCCGGAAGAAGAACTGTCCGCATAAACGTTTCATCTCGAAGATGGGCAGAGAGGAAATTTCTGAGGAAATCAGAAGCGCTGGTCACGGGTATCACACACGCAATAGGTGGCAACCCTAGAGGTAAATCAACCGTCAGCGAGCAAATAGCGAGTGGAAAAAAAGTAGAAAATATTAATAAACGCATTGACAAATGACGTGAAAAGTATGAGCTGATCATAGTATTACTAAAAAGTAGCAATAGAAGATTAATTTTACCCCGAGATGATTCCCCTCGCAAAAGCGCGGATTGACCCTGAGGCGCCCCGTGGAAATACTAGCTAATGTGTTGGGTGGCAATATATTTCGGATTGGGCCTCCGACGGGATGGATTCGTTTATGCAACCAAAAGTGAAGTCCGTATCCCCTGAAACCTGGCCATCTACTACGTTGCTGCATTGAGTAAACTGATGTGGCTTATCCTCCACATGTAAGTGACTGAGGTCTGTCGTTGTTGCTCTCTCACTCCTAGATGGCTCGTTACGAGGCTCGCGTCGAACGATGTGAAGCCTTCGATTGAGGGTTTAAATGAACGACATAATGAAAGTCTTTGCTACCTACCTATCTACGGGAAGGGCTGGAATCACCATAATCCGCTAAACACACTTCAGATGAGGATAATATGCTTGGAGGACGGTTACGTGGCAACCTTCGAAGCGAACACGATCTAAACAAGCCATGGCACTGTTTTTTTTGACATCATGCAAACAGATGAATTTTGTGATGTTATACAAAAAGGAATTTAAAAACAAAATAAGGATATTTAAAATTTTAAATAAAATGATTTATTAAAAAAGTAAATGACACATGTTTGGCAGTAATGTATTTTATTATACTGTATTTACTTATTTTATCTAAAATGCAAAATTCCCATTTCAAAATATACCATCGGTTTTTGTGACGTTTCAACAATAGAAGAGACATAGTGCCATGGCTTTGTATAAATCACGCCACTTCTCGCAACCTTGAATGCGGGACCTTGCCTATATTCCTGAAACGAGGTAGTTCAGGATTATGTGCATGGCGTGGTCACTGTCTTCTCTACTGTCCAATGTCGTTTGGTGAAGGCAAATTACTGTGATGTTGCGGAACCTCAAAAATTCTTTCAGAGTTATGTGAATTATTATTATAAAGTTCACTCATCTGTTTATACATTGTTTGACGTCCTCCGCTCCGTCTGAATCTGGTATGGCGGCGGAGCCCTGATGTCGCTCTTTCAATATTCGGGATCTTTCCGAAGTTTCTGATCGGTAACTATGGCGGAAAATCCTCAGGCACGCTTTTTGGTCGGTAATTTTAGTCTGGCGGGAAACCTCTTTGGTCGGTAATGGCATTTCATCGGCCGCTTTGTTGGAACTGAGGCTGATGGTATTGCCTCAGTAGACACCTTGAAACGTAATATCAGGTGCCCAGGCGCAAATGCTAAAAGATTCGTGCAGCCCTGTTACGGATTGCTACCCTAAAATTCGAGGAAAATGCTAAAAGCCCATTCGCTAGCCGACAAAACATTAAAAGTCCAGAGGAAAAATAAGATGGAAGGCTTGGTCTCCTCCGATGACTTCACAAAAACGTTTGGATGTTGCAAAACGCTTCCTAAACATGTGTCACATGTAAAGTGACTTAAATTTAAAGAAAGTGTCACACTTATGGTCATCTTTCTTTCTCTAAAGTCTGAAGTGGTACACGAGACGGAACTGACAACAATTGTTCATTCTGCTTTGTTATCATGCCTTGCCAAGAATGTATTACGTTTCCGTTATCAGGCCTTCTGTCTAGGAGCTGACAACAATTGTTCACTCCTCGCGTGCCACTGCGGAAGCGAAGCTGACAACAATTGTTCACTCTGCTTTGTTTACAATGCCTCGGGTAAACAAAGAAGACTTTTTGATTTCAGTTTAGATCATGTTCCAAGCAAGGAAAAGTATTCTCCAATGACCCTAATAGTTATATTTATAACTCTGTATTCTGTGAAATTTTGTAAGATAACTACCATGTACTTATTTGTAAATTAACACTGATGTACATTTCTAAGGTAAATGGAATGGTGCTCAAATGTAAAAATACACTACACAACATTTTTGCTCTGAGTAAGAATAAAGTGAGCCTATCTAATGGTCATATCATCAATGCCTTTGTAGTTATACCAATTCCCTTTTGTTATCACTCGACAGAAGTGGATATACCGGTGCATGAATTTGTGTTGCCTTCGCACTTTCAATGTATACGGTTCTGATCCTCAGAACAGAAATTTCACAGGAACATCAGAAATATCAACCCTTTTGCACGTGCGTACAAGATGATGATGTCAGGAAACGTTTAAATGTCGAGAATACAGCGTGGTCACAGAAGATATAATTTGCCAACTGTCAATGCGGTAGCAGCAGTGTTTGAAGCCAGCGATGGAGAACCAACCACCATTTAAGCGAGATCTATGCACGGGGAAAAACTTACAAGACATGTCGATTTTGAATCCGAACTGTGATAATTTGAGAGTAGAGGTTTACCATTTGGTTTAATGGATTATTCAAAATCAGGCCGTTCAAAACGTTAATTTGAAAGCAGGAAAAGCCTGTTTTCTACCTACGTCATTTACTGGGAGCAAATGTGCATTGCAGCAAAATTACCAGGATCTCTTCATCACATTTACATGCATTCCAAATTGGACTGAAATAACAAAACAGCTGGCTCCGTACGAAACTTCGGTGCATAGACCTGACATCGTCGCGACAGTCTTTGGTTAAGATTGAGGGAATTTATCGACGACCTGACTAAAAACTCGGTGAAAATAAGAAAAGAATGATCTAAAGAGGATTTTTTCCCCACGCCAAACCTCAGATGTTTAATAATTGATGAAAATAGGAAAGAAAATTCCACAGCCATGGCGCAATTGGTTGGCGCTTCTGCACGGTGAGTAGAAGGTTCCTGGTACGAACCCAGGCTGTGGAATTTTCTTTCATATTTTCATCAATTATAAAAACTCGGTGCTGGCGAAGGTGGTGAACCTCAGTGAGTTCCGAAAAAGAGGTAATGAATTACTTAAGACAAACCAATAAAAATAGAATGATTCTCAAAGGCAAATATTTGAATGCATCCATTTCTTCCAAGAATACCTATAATCCTCAAAACATAAATTTCACAGGCTGTAAGCCTGCTTGCCTTGCCTCTAGTGTAAAGTTTAAATTTTGATGAAATTTTAATCGGAAAAAATTACGTTGAAAAAACGTTAAAATTAAAATTGAAATTGCCGCAATTAAGACAATAGTACGTCATTTAAATGTAGATAGAAGGAAATCAAGACTACAGAAATGTTTATTCTGTGGATAAGAAACTTAAAGAAAAGTTTATGAAACCAATAATATTCATTAAGTAAAAATTAAAAAAGTTTTCCTAAATACAATTAATCTTTCAATACATTTCCTATCTTATAAATAATAAATCCAATTCAGTTAATAATTAATCCCCATTAAGAGTTTAAGTTTGAAATTTTACAGATTAATATATTTGAAGAATTAAAATACAATTATTAACTCACTAAGCTTCCTTGATAAAAAGACTGAGTGAAAACACAGAAAATAATCATATAAATGTATCCTGCTAATAGGAATAATTGCTTGCATGAAAATAGACATGAGCTCAGAATTCTGAAACAAATGAAAAGTGATGATTTCTGAAAAGAAACATGAAAACTTAACAGAAAAGCCAAGATCAGAAGACATTTAAAGTCAAAGATAATCACAAAGTGATTAGTAAATAAACTGACTATCCAGTGTTCGGATTCAAGTGAAAATAGGTTCATAATTGTGAAAGGCTGTTCCAAATCCAATATCTCAAGTAAAAACTGAGAAAAGAGAATTGAAAGGAAAAAAAAGTACATTAAGTTGTATCCCTATTAAAAATATTTGTGTGGCCACAGCACATGATAAACATGAAAAGAAAGTTTCATGCAAAGTTAAACCGTAACAACATACAAGGTCTTTATAATTAAAGTTCCATTTTGACATGGCCATAAAAAAAACTACTGGACCAAAAGCTAAAATACTTGGTAACATTATACAAGAGGGCATGGGAAGTTCATGACCCACCAAAAAAAAAATTAGTTCAAAAGGTCACCACCAGCATGGCATGGCGCTCTATACAATATTCATATGCGAATTTAGACACGAAGACACAGCTTAACAAGTCATTAATCATTAGTAAAATTAGTTACATGTTGAATGTAGCCTCCACCATTTATTGAAAGCAGGTTACACCGGATTACTGCGGATGATTGTAAAGCGCATGTGCATAAACCATATTGTTAACCTGTGTCTTAGTGTCTAATTTCGTATACGAATATTGCATAGAGCGCCATTCCATGCTGGTGGTGACCTTTTGAACTAATTATTTTTTGGGGGGGGGGGGTATGAACTTCCCATCCCTTCTTATATAATACTAGAAGAGGTACCCGGCGTTGCCCGGGATAATTACACTTGCACAAACTTTTCCTTTCATTGTTAGTCATGAGATATTGATTGTTGGTCCATGCAGAGCGTTTGTGAATTGCGTGTTGATACCATTGTTGATAACCTATTGTTGTACAAACTTTGCCTTGCATTGTTGGTCATGAGATATTTCTCATTAATATGCCTTGCCATAACCATGAATATCGATTTTTTATCGATATTTATTATTTTTCCGAAATCTGAGGTAGACAGTGACCTTCCTCATGCTTTGAAGGTCATGTATGCGAAATTTTATCAAGATCGGAATAAAACTGTAGATTTGTATAAAAAACATACACACAGACCCACAGACGCACAGACCCACAAAAATCCTTCTTTATATATATAGAAGAAAGATTATCAAGTATTATAGCTTTTGGTCCAGTAGTTTTTGTTTTATGGCCATGTCAAAATGGAACTTTAATTATAAAAGACCTTGTACTGTAAGTTGTAAGGAAATAATCTATAAAATAATATCTTCAATACATAAGGGTAATTCTTCTGTTTAAACTTAAGCAGAAATAGTAATTAATTGCAAGATAAAATTTCAAAATGCAGAAAAATGAATGGTTTAACCATTATAAAATTAAGCAAAAGAAACTTATGTCTAAGCAAAGTTTCAATATTTTCTAAGTGAAAATTAAAAACTTAGAAAACACGGAAAATCTTTCAATTGAAATTTATATAAAATACATATTACTACTTCCTGCCAAAAATTAAGCCAGCTTAAAATTGTAAGGACAAGAAATCAAAACTTAAAACCCCCCATTAAATTGTAAAGACATTTCAAATTACATTAAATCCAATGTGAAGAGTAAAAGAGAAAAGGAAAATAAAATTACATAATTTTGGAAACGTTGAGGGTCCTAATAAATACATTCCTTGTCCCAATGGGAATTAGGAAGCACACATCAAAGTATAATAAATTGTTGAGTGAAAAGCCATTCGGCAGTTTGAGTTAAAAAAAAAAAAAAAGTCAAGTATTCCGGACATTTAATAGGCTATGCTTAAGTTGCCGGATCGCATCATTGATGAGTAACTTTTCAAATTACAATACTCATTTCCAAAAAAGTTGGGACAGTGCAAAATATATAGAAAAAACAAAAAGGGATGATGTAACAAAACTTTCTCGCGAATACAAAATAGCAGATACGTTTATGAAATGACATAAATATATTGTGTGCACCAAAACATTTTGTATCGTGGCCGGGACGTTCATTTTGAATGGGGGTGTTGCAACACGTTCCAAAATAGTAGGGACTTACGTTGTAGAAAGCGCCGTTAGTAGTGGAACCTTCCGAATTGTTCGGGAATAATCTAGAATGATGACGTCGTACTACATTCCGTATAAATAACAGTTGCCATCCGTCGTTCAGGTAACTTATTCGGAACGATGGGTCGAGGCAAGCCAGTTAGCGAAGATCTTCGTGTTCGAATCATTCAAGAATTCACAAACAACGTTTCTCAGCGTGCAATAGCCAGAAGATTTAACCTGTCATCATCTACTGTACATAATATTATCAAGCGCTACCGAGATAGTGGTGAGATCACAGTTCGGAAAGGCCAAGGTAGAAAACCTATTCTGAATGCTCGAGCTCTTCGGATCCCCCGACGTCACTGCGTCACGCATAGGAATGCTGCGATTACGGACATAGCCACGTGGGCCCGCGATTTCTTCGGGAAGCCATTATCGTTGAATACTGTACGCCGGTGCATCCACAAATGCAAACTTAAGTTATACTGTGCACAACGGAAGCCATACATCAACAAACGACAGCAACGTCGCCGTCTGATATGGGCTCGAGCCCATCGCAATTGGTCCCAAGCACGCTGGAAGAACATATTGTGGTCCGATGAATCAACCTTTACGATTGTTTACGGAAATAATGGACACCGTACACTCCGGACCAAAGACGAAAAGGATATTCCCGCGTGCTACAGGCGTTCGGTACAGAAACCACCGCCTGTCATGGTCTGGGGCTGTATTAGTGGCCATGGAATGGGAGACTTGCACATCTGCAATGGCACCGTCAATGCTGAAGCGTATATACAGATCCTGGAACAAGCTATGGTGCCATCTAAGAGGCGCCTGTTTGGACGACGTCAGTGTATATTTCAACAAGACAACGCCAGACCGCATGCAGCGCGCATAACTTCTGCATGGCTACGTCGGCAGCGCATTCGTATGTTGGATTGGCCCCCTTGCAGCCCGGATCTGTCGCCTATAGAAAACGTTTGGCGTATTATTAAACGAAAACTACGACAGCGACGACCCCGGACAGTTGAACAGCTGAAAACCTATATCCAATAGGAATGGGACAGAATTCCGGTTACGGTGTTAGAAAGATTGGTGTCATCGATGCCCAGAAGATTACATTGTGTCATCAAGAGGAGAGGTGACGCCACACCGTGGTAAACGCCGTGCTGTCCCAACTTTTTTAGGAGTGTGTTGCACGTGCCAAACAGGAAAACCACCTGTATCTTTCTATAAGCATATAATATATGTGATCCCATGCCTAATTTATCGTTTATGTATTGTAATGCGTTGAAATAAACGGCAATACAATAATCCAAACAAATGTGTTGGAGTTCTTCTTATATGTTGCACTGTCCCAACTTTTTTGGAAATGAGTATTGTAAAAGAAGGCCAAATTGTCTGAGCCGATGTTCTTTTAGAAAAGGAAATGTCCATCTCGACGGAGGTAACTAACTTAAAACAGATTCTTACGTATCTGTTGATTGAAGAAGTGGTGACTGTAGAAATTATAAGTGGAAAATGTCCTAGTTGGCTGGGCTATGGCATCTTTGATGTGGCTGGAAGGTGTTAATACATGGCAGGTTGACAGGAAAGTGGTGAAAATCGTCCGTGAAGCTTGGTTTTATGAATTTGGACAACAATTCCTATTCACATGGCTAGCACGCGATAACAAAGGAATATGCTGTCTGATGCCACTTGCTTATGCAAAACATAAGAACAGTAACTACGCTTACCATAACAATACAAGATATGAAAGATACTATTGTTTACAGAATAAAAATTAAATCCCTAAAATGAAATATTATGAGTTAAATATTCCTTAGATATAGAATTAACTCTTTAAAATGATATATTATCAGTAAGCTAATTCTTTGAGACACAATTAGTGTACAAATAATTGTTTTGCATACAAAAAATTAATACAAATGTGATGGAAAATAATTAACAAGATTTCTAGAAAATCTTTCAAAGTTTTATTTTTTAAGCATCACACATGAACGAGCCTAGCCATGACCATTCTAGCAGAAATAAGGATCGTAATTGTTTGGCCACTTTCCTCCAAACGGCTGAGGGAGATGGAAAGTAGTAGAATCCATGTTGCAACCGTCGTCACTGTTAATTAAATATGGTTCTTTCGAAGGCCATAGATTTAATATCTTCATGACTGCTGCCCATAGATAAGTAGGTAGAAGACAAACGATGTCAGTCGCCTCCCCCGAGTTGGATTGCTGAAAAAACGAAGCAAGTCGATGATATCCCCAGTCTTGTGGGTCTAAATGACACAGCACAGATAAAAAAAAATCACTAAGTCTTTGAAAAAAGTCTTGTACTGGTTGGGTTGACGATGATGCATAACAATTTGCAACAGGGAGGCAATGGTACATATTCACCTTAAAAAAACTGAAGGCGAGGGAAAAAAAAAGTTCGCCCATATGGGAGGTGGGAAAAGCAATACTTTTGATATTGGGTAAATCTATCCCCCTCTTTCAAAGGGGATGAAGAGGAGCTCTGCTTGCAAAGGATGATTTCGAACAGAAGTCCCCCATGCACAGTTCACAATTTTACTCTGGAGCATCCGGAGATCTTCAGCCAGAGGCAAGGTGAATAGGCATTTTGAAGTTAATATCGGGAGAACGTGCGTTTTAATGAACCTCGCCTTGATGAACAGAGAAGTTGAAAATCTAAAGTTTTTCTCAAGATGAGCACTGCAGTTCTCCATCACATGTTGCCAGTGTAATGAGTCCATATCCGGTAAAAATGAAAAATTATAACCAAGCACTGTAATTTGGCCACACAATGTTATAAGGAATGTTTTAAGATAGTTCGTCGTCCATTTCCCAATAGCGATTCCCTTCGACTTAACGAGATTGATGGTACTTCCCATCGAAGCACTAAAGTAATCAAATATTTCTTTATAGATGCCCAGAGAATAGGAATCCGACTCAAAAAGCACTACGTCGTCTGCATAAGCAAGCGTCCTGATGTTTATGGACTCTGCTGGCAGATCATATACTCAAACATCTGGGTGGCGATTCAGGTGCTGTAGTAATGGTCCAAATAGAAGATGCACAGGAGGGGGCATAATGGACACCCTTGCCTTGCACCCTTTGAAAGTTCGAAGAAGTAGAAATGAAGCCACTAATCGCCACGCCTGATGTGGCCGAAGAGTACAGTGCGGAGCTAATCGAAGATGAAGCTGATGGAAAACTTGAAAAAAGAAAATCATGGTTCACTTTATCAAAGGCCTTTTCCTGGTCAAGACTTAACACTGCAAGAGTTTGTTCACGTACCCATGCTTCCTCTATAACGCATCTGATTCTAATCAGATTATCTGACATCCTGCGTGATGAAATTGGGCAGGAATGTCCCGGATTGGTAAACTCATCGGGGAATAGCTTTAGCCTTAATTGGAACACTCCAATGAAGACCTTATAATACGTATTAAGAAGGCTCATTGGCCTCCACTGGTTTGCAAGTTCTTGATTCGGGACCATCGGGAGTAATATGAACTTGCTCTTTGTGAAGTCTTGTGTGATGGAGGAAGGATCTTTAATAAAGGAATTAAATACTTGCATCAGGAAAGACCCAAGATGTTTCCAATTCAAATTAAAAATGAGTACATGATGCCATCCATGCCGGCCATCTGCCAACAGAAACTTCTCGACTTCATCGTCGGTAAGAGGACGGGTGAGGTCAGTCTCCTCTGAGAAACGTCTCAATGCTTCTATCCAATCCTTCATAGTAACTGATGGAACGTTTGGGTGACTAAAGAATGATGAAAAACGGGAGTGTAAAGCTGATAGAATGGCAGCATCAGAATCCACTTCCCCACATTCCACTATTAAATGGAGACATCGTTTGTTGTTTGTTTGATGCCTCTCCTCAGCAAATGCTGCCGAAGATATATTTCTGACGTTAGTAACACAGGACATTTTAGCACTAACAAGGGGACTGCACAGACATGCAATTACGGATTTGGTTAAAATTTTAGGAAGTCAGTCTACAACATTAATATACATTCTGTGTAAAAGGATTTGACTCAATGGCCTTTTGTGTCGGAGAAAAAAAATAAAATATTTTAAGTTTATTATTATAGTGCCAGGTAAGCCAAGCGGGAAGATAGGGATACAACTTAACAGCGTTGGCGCAGTGGTTAATGTCAGGTTCTGTGGATTTACTGGTCTGGGTTCGATTCCTATAGTACTGAAATTAAAAGAAAAAATTTTTCATTTTTTTCCCATTATTTTTCCATTTTCTCTTTTCATTTTTTTTTCCTTTTTCGCCATTATTTTTTGTAGCACTTTGCATTATTATAACTTTCAAATACATAAGCACATTTTTTCAATATTGTACAATATTATCAATATTGAAAAATTTTATACAATATTTTCACAGATGGTCATTGGCGATCCGTGATTTGGCGGTGACGATTACACATAGACTGTCGACATTACGAATATATTTTTATTGTTTCTTTTTTATTTCTCACGCAACGGCAATGATCATCCGTGAAAATATTGTAAGAACGCATTTTGCATTTTTGTGACCTGTGACTGTCACGTATAGATTTAAGTTAACGCAGTGGATGGCGTAAAATAATAACAATCAGGACAGGGTAGATTAAAATGATAAGAAGATTGATTTATTTTTAAATATAAATGCCACCCTCTTTATAAATATAAATATAAAGGGGCAGCGTGATACATTAGTATCGTAACAAATTAATTAATAGGAAGCTAGTAGCTCCTATATAAATTCTAAAATAAAAAGAAAGTTTATAATGGGATTTATAGAATTTGGTTGAAACCGTAATCTTCACGGGGCTGATAACCCAAGTTCTATTTCTTCAAATTAGACCGACTCTCGGTTTCTACTGGGAAGGCATCTACGTGATGCGTTTGTCATCGAGAAGCCCTGGGAGTTGATACAAAATAATGTATTAATATTGGCATGGCCTGACGTGCATGGGTGGAATTTGCACGAGCATTATGGTGAGAGAGAAAGAGAAAAGACTTACCTCGTATGAAGTCGGGTACACACCACCGAGGCCTTCTCGGAAATATGTTGCTAGGCCCCACGGGGCAATGATAATCTCCTCGTGTCGTGGGCTCGATTCCTCGTTGCCGCTCACGCTTCCTTCGGACAAGATGTCGCTGAACGACGTCACTCCTTGGACAGCCACACAATAATGTATCTGCAAGGACGACTGGAGCTGCAATTCGACCTCGTCGGGGACGTAGTTGAGAATCCCTGTTGCTCGGACGAGCACTTCTAGGTCTTGGGAAGAGAGGAAATGAATCCCGTCACTTACTCCTCCTTGCAGGGTCGTCTGACGAAGGTTTTCCTCGCTGGCTGCTATTACGTTCTCCTGTTTGCGCTGTTGTCGCTTCTTTTGCTTGCTCTCAGGGTTCGTTTGGGTCCAGGGCCTTGTGCTACTTAAACCTTCTTCTCCTGTGGCGAAACAATTCAATAAACTATTATGGCAGTTCGCGCTAACAGGTGCACACTCCGTTGCTGGGGAACTTTTGCTGTTCGTACTCCCGGACGCGAAGGCCTCACTTTCGGCTGGCATTAAATTCAGAGCTCCTGCCTCACTCGTGTCTTCAGCCTGGACTTTTACTGTAGACGCGGCAGGTTCGAATGTCATCAGCCTGACCTTCTTTTTCCGTCCGCACTCCTTGAATTTCCCGGGTCTAATCTTTTTCTCATCGCATGCTCTTGTTCCACCAGCGCAACGCCCTCTCGCAACGCTCGCATCACGCGACTTTCGCTTTTTATGGCAGGTTAAATTTACTTGGAACGAATTGCCTTTGCCTCGCGGCAAGAGATGGCGCCTCCGTCTGAGTGCCTACCTCAGAGGAGCCCGTCGTCTGCTTAGGCGACTTCTCTCTCTTGCCTCGTTTGCTAGGACGTGACAGTGACATTGTTTATGTATGTGAATATTATTATACAAATTGCAAACAAATAATACAAAAAATGTAAATAAAATGGAAAAATAATTGGGAAAATATGAAAACATTTTCAATACGACAGAAATCGAACCCAGTCCAGTACATCCACAGAACCTAATGTTAACCGCTGCGCTAGCACTCTTAAGTCATATATCCATCTTCCCATTAGGCTTATCAGGCATTACAATAATAAACGTAAAATATTTTATTTTTTTCTCCGAAACGAAAGGTCATTGAGTTAAATCCTTTTACACAGAAAGTAAATTAATGTTGCTGATTGGTCTCTTAAAATTTCGACCAAATCCAGATGAAAAGATGTTATTATCATCCAGATGACAATTAAAATCACCAGAAATTACTATAGGCATATATTGTAGCAGCCAAGAAAAAATTTTTGAGCTCAAAGACGAATTTTGGATAATTTTATTCCTTACGTCGAGAAAAAATTAATTTTCTTGGATGCTACATATTGGACACTGATGATATTTTTCTTGTGAGAATTGTGAGTGGCTCTCCTCCTATCCCGGGCAGTATATTGGAGTACGAAATCGTCTATCTAAAAGTAAATGGATTTGTTTAAAGATTAATGCGGTAAATAATAAATGCCAAGGTTTTAAATATATCATGTATAATATCGCTAATAAGTTACTCGTCCACTTACCAATGTTATCTAACTACGAGGGAAACAATAGAAGAGCAACGGAAGAATTCGACATTGTTGCGGCTTGGTAAGGAGGTGTCGGAGGGTTAAGTTCTTTAAGTTAGTTGATGTTTGACTTTTGGAATGAGTGGTCGGCATGAATGCCCCGACGAACTTGAGAAGATTCGAGTCGCCTTTTCCCATGCTGCGAATCAAGGCGGACAATAGAAAAGGAATTAAAAACCCAGTAATTTAAGGGAGTAACTCAGAAATGTTCAGGCAAGGCTCATGAAGATTAACGGACTCGACGGAAAAAGAACGCAGCTGCTTAAGACTAATACTTAGTTAAAGAACACGAGCATTCCCAAGGAAATGCCTGGTACGGGTCGTTATTTTCTGACCATATTGTATATATGAACCTTTGCTGTCTAGGCGTCTTATTTTATTTTTTCAGCGCATTTGAGCCAAAAGAAATGTAGCATCGGGATCTGCCTAGAGTTCGACAGAGACGTCGTCCATAGAACGCAGTGTTGGAGAATTTGAAACTGGGGAAAATGACGAGAAAACCAGGTCGTATTTAGCTACTATGTCGACGGGCCCCTACTAACACGATTAACGTTACTCCTCAGAAATGTCCCTTACCTTCAGCCCCCCCCCCCACTTACCTGTCCTTCCGTTGATGAAGCGTTTTATTGACCGAGGTGAGAAGAGGAGAAATTCCCTTTGCATGCCCCTCTAACCTGTAAATGAAAGCTAAACTTTATTTGGATTCGTAGTCAACAGATGGGAAACAAAAGAGTAAAGATAATCTGAAAAAATTCGAATACTTACCGGTGAACTCTGTATATGAACACTCTCCCTGGGAAAGCTGAAATGTCATGTTTTAAATTAATGTTATTTAAAGGTTACAACAGATTTAATCGTTTTAAGAAGAAAACCCTTGCCTTTGAGGGTAGTTTGTTAGTTAATTAGCTATTTTCATCTTTGGGCTTAATTTCCAATGTAATGAAAGAAATACGTTCTGTTTAAAGAAAATTCGTAATTGCTCTACCTGACTATAGAAAGGAAATTAACTTATTTTTTTATTTTCAACGCCCTGTAGGTGAAAGAGGAAATATGGATCCTCATAGCCAATCTTAAAAGTTTATGCAAATTATTGAAATGATTTGCTGTATACTTTGGGAATAAAAATAACCACAAGGTAAAATTTAGTTCGATACCATTGTTATTGTTGTGGATCGATTATATTTATTGGTGGTTAAAGGAAAGTAGGATATGAGATAATACATAATAAGCTCATATGAAAAAGAAAAGTCTATATATATGTCTCTGCTACTAATGTCAACACGTGCGAGCTCATCACGTTCTAGGCAGCAAGTCTCATGTTTCAATTGTGATGTCATCCCAGCATGCACTGCATCGTGGGCACTGACGTCTGGTGGCAATCTCGCGCAAATATCCGTCATACTGCCCCCTTTGCGCGAGTTTGCATTCATCTGGTTTGATGCAACCCTTTCTTTAGTATTCATTTGCATCCCTTCACGACACAAGTCCATTTTGTTGAACACTAGGGGCTTCATCAACACATCTGTTTCAATGCATTCACTTCTATTGTGTATCAGTTCTATGTTCCCCTTCTTCACTTCGTCTCTGATAAAGTGGTATCTGCGATTTATGTGCTTAGCTCTCTGTGTAGTCACATGGCTATTCACCCAGTTTATAGCAGCTATACTGTCTGTTCTGAGTGTTAGGGGTTTCACCGCATATTTCTCCATATTTACTTCAGTTAAGAGATTATTTTGCCATAAGAATTCACGTATCCCCTCGCAGATGGCCATCAACTCCGCCTCACATGTAGACATGGCGACCAAAGTTTGCTTTTTGGTTTTCCAGCTGATTACACAGTTGCCTATTTTCGTGGCATATCCAGAAAAAGAATTTGCGTCCTTCGTGGAGTCCCAATTTGCGTCCATGCACAAACTTAACTGTCCTGGGTTGTCATCGTATAATAATCCCAAATCATAAGTTCCTTTTATATATCTGTACACACACTTCACTGCTGTAAGATGTATCTGTCTGGGATCACTTGAATATTGTGATAGGCAGCTAACACAATATGCTATATCGGGTATACCCACTGTCACCAAGTTTGGCGACTAAACGTCCGGCCAAGGCTCACGATCGTAAAGCTCAATCGGGGAGCAAGCTTGGCATTGGAGGCACGCCATCTATGGACAAAAATGTCCATAGAATGAATGAATTTTGGATGGCTTCAGTGCAAACGCTTAAGTCCGGTGACGTTTTCGACTTCAGATGTTAGATCAGCTGCAGGGAACTAGTGTGGTTTTCCAACTGTCCATCTTAAGGTTTTCAGAGCCTAATCCGTGATTTTAAGAAGCCATTTCTCTACAGAGCGCAGAGCAAAAGCGCTCTAACATTAAAAGGCGGAAGCAGCGCGCAAGAGGGCGGAAGCGTGAGAGATTCGAGCGGAAAAATGAAAATCGAGGAGAGAGCTTAAGAAACCGAGCGGGATGGACGCATGGAAATGGCTCCCATTCTAGGAAAAAAAGAGAGCGTTCTCTCAGACGACAGCGAAGCAATTTTGAAGCTTTACGAACTCCGCAGGAGAGGATTTTGAGCCGCACTCGACTGGAGATGAACGCTATGGAGCAGTCTCGCTTCCGCAACAAGTAGCGAGCATTTACGTATTTGTGTCCAGATTAACTGTGTTTTATCGCCCCATGCTTACAGCTATCGACTATGTTGGAGAAGAGCAGCCCCCGGCTTCATTGAATGAAGGATTAGTGCTAAGCGCTACGGGAGGAGAAAGAAAGAGGAGCGCAGAAACAGCGGTTCGTCCCGCCAGTGAAGTATCCACGTTTTCACCTATCGTCGCAGCACCAGCGGCCGTTATCTTCACACGAACGTTGGTCGTCGCAGCAGGAGTCGAGGCCCACGAGTGGCATCAGCTACGGACCCTTGATAAGCAGCTCGTTCCAGCAGGATTGAGTGCCTGGATCACGCCTTGGACCCAGGAAGCCTTCTGGCAACGAGGATTGGGTGCCTTCGTACCCTTCACAAGGTGGGTGCCTTTTCCTAGTCTGTTAAAAAAAAAAACTCGCTCTAATGTGTAAAAAGCTCTCCCATAGATTTTCAGATTAGTTCCGCTCGAGCGCATTGTTTTAAAGCTTGGTTTTGAAGAGTGCGAGAGGGGACGGGGTATTTTTTTTGGCGTTCGTTTTTCGAACTTAAATTTAGTCATTCCTTGCATGCAATGCCTTCTAACATCGCACTCGAACGTCCGTTTTTGTTTTTTTTTGTAAAAGTGTTTCGCACGCAATGCAGGCTTTAATTGTTTATCTCTTTATCTCGTCCTAGCTATTTAACCATTCGGTTCCAAAACTAGAAACGCTTAGTCGTCGCCGTGTTCCTATGGTGCAGCGGAGACAGTGTTCGCCATTGGTTTTCAACAGGAGAACCCCGGCCCCTTTCCGAGTGACCGGAGTTTCTACCTATCCTGGCGACTCTGTTTCTCCCGCTGTAGACTCAAGTTCCTGCGTTCAACTGTCTGAGAATAGTTTCACTAGTATAAGTCCTTCTTCATGCTATTTGGAGCTTTCTAGTGAATCTTCGGATTCGGCCGTTGACGGCCGCTCCAATTAAAGGAAGAAAAATTAAGAAAGCCGCAATTGCGCTTTCTTATTCCGGGCGCATTTTCAGCTTCCTCCGGTGGGGAGGGGCGAGCGCCTTATTCACTGTTATTATACATATATGCGCCTCTATATAAATACGCGCCTATATGTCTATCTTTTTGTAAATCTGGGGTTTATTCCACAGATGGGCTTTTGACCGCTTTATGGTCGCGTCGGTCGAAGCAGTTTCCTGCTCGATCTGTGGCCCAAATATCAGTGTGTCTGTTGTCATTGTTTATTTCTTGTTTGATGTAAAACGGAGCGTTAAGCTGCCGTTTGGGCAGGGCAATATTCCCGTTGCGTTTCTTGCGAGTAAGCAAGATCGTCGCCCATCATTGTTATTGTAATGTCTTTCCTCATTGTAAAGACAGTTTTATGTTCATTGTTAATAAAATTAAGCCAAAAGATATGCTCTGTGTACTTCTTTCAGCTCATACCTAACTTCCACTGCGCATCACTCTGAAATACGTGACACCCACGGCTAAATACATCAAATAACCTATCATTTCCATGTAAAAGTTCTTGTCAACACTTGGCGACTGTTCATACTTGTCCAAATTTTGATTTCCATCCGCTGGAGTTTTGGTTGGGTTGCACGCCTCCATCCCGAACCGTCGCAGGATCTTCTTTGCGTAATGAGATTGAGAGATCTGAATGCCGTGCTGTGAGCGTTTAGTTTGAATCCCCAGGAACGAATCGTTGCCGGTTACGTCTGTTAATTGGAAACGCCCCCTCAGTTTACTAACCCATTTCTTTATATTAGCTGTATCCCCTATGAATAATAAATCATCGACATAAATGCCAATATACACTTATCATTTCCAGTGCTCATAAATATACATGGATCACTATCCAGTTGCTTAAGTCCCAATTCCAGCATAACCTCTCTGAGCCTCTTGTGCCAACAATTTCCCGATTGAAGTAATTCATACAAGTTTTTCTTGAGCTTGCATACTAGAGCCTAACCTTGCTCATAGCCCATCGGTTGTCTCATATAAATCTCTTCATTCAGCTCGCCATATAGTTAGGCTGTTTTAATGTCCCTGAATTCTATGCTCATATTTTCCTTAATTGCAATCGCTATTAATGCCCTAAATGATTCCATCTTTATGACTGGAGAATAACTTTCTAAGAAATCAATACCAGGTCTTTGATTGTTTCCCATAACGACTAACCTCGCCTTCCTTCTTCTAACTGTTCCATCAGGGTTACCTTTTATCGTAAATACCCATTTGGAGTCGACGAGAACGTTTAAAAACAACACGTAGACCACTTTGGATGCGCGACAACGGGCGGGAAGCGCTGGAAAAAACCTTTATTGAGCGATTTTTCACGGTTTAGCGAGTCGTAGAACGCATGGCGCGCCCTCGTCATCACGTTGCGGACGCCGAGGGAACTCGTAAACATACACAGCGCTCTTTGGGGAGCGCCGTAGTCGAAGATGAAGGAGAAGGGATTGAATCGCGGCGCATTTTTAAAAAAAGGCGAATTGTTTTGGGTGGTTCCAATCAGAATAAAGCATGGCCGCGGAATAGGCTCCCTGACCGAGACACCGTTCAACCATCTGTTACCCAGTGGCTGCACTAGGCAGGGGAAGGTGCCCAACCATCCCTAGTTAACCGAATCACCACGGCTCTTATGCCCTTGGCCACGGCATAAGGGGGGTGCAGATCATTCCCCTTCGAGGCTCACAGCGACGGCTGCCCTGTGTGAAGTGGTGGTGCTTGGCATCTCAATGGAGTGTTATGACTACCTAAGCTCTGCCCTCCACTTTCTGCACAGGAACCAGCGCCCTGGTCGAGTCTCGAAGTGCCCCAGCTGCCTCAACTGCCCGCCCGCCTGCATAGGCGTGGGTGGACCGGAACCTCTGCACTGTCACCATAAGAGCGCTGGGTGGGAGGGAGAGGCAGCGTACCCCCCCCCCCAAAAAAAAACCCACTTCTTCTCCTTCTTTCTCTTTCCTCTCTTCTTTTTCTCTCTCTCCATCTTTTTCTTTCCTTCTCTTTCTTTTTTCCGTTTCTTCTTCTTTCTCTTTCTCCTTTTTCTTATCTTTTCATCTTTCTTATCTTTTTATCTTTATTGAATAAAGCATAATTATTATTCATAAAAAAGTGGATTCAAAAAATGAAGAAAAACAGACATGGCCGCCATTTTTCAAAATGGCGGGTGGAGGGGGCGACCAGCTGGTCTCTTATCTACTCTTCTCATCAAAAAATGGCCGCTCTGTTGCCATGGCAACCAAAATGGCGGTCCGCTGGGCTTATCTTATCTTTTGATCTTATCTCTGCTGATAAGAAAGGGTGGCATGAGGCCGGTTTATATACCACCGCCTGAGGCGAGGGCGTGGTGGGCGTGGCCGCCGCCATCTTGGGTCAAAGGTCAACCTGGTATATAAAGGGCTGCCCCTACTACTAGCGTTTTATTGACCAAGAAGAAGAGAAATTCCCTTCACGTGCCCCTCTAACCTGTAAATGAAACAAACTTTATTTGGACTAGAAGTCAACACATGGGAAACAAAAAAGTAAAGATAACCTCAAAAAATTCGAATTCTTACCTGTGAACTCTATTTATGAAAACTCTCCCCGGGAAAGCTGAAATGTCATGTTTTAAATTAAAGTTATTTAAAGGTTGCAACAGAATTAATCGTTTTAAGAAGAAAACCCTTGCCTTTGAGGGTAGTTTGTTAGTTAATTAGCTTTTTTCATCTTTGGGCTTAATTTCTAATGTAATGAAAGAAATACGTTCTGTTTAACGAAAATTCGTAATTACTTTATGTCATGGTTGAATGAAATGCGCAGTGGACATTTTATAGAAAGACACATATTGTAGGATGCGTACAGTGAAAGTAAAGAAAAACGTTTAATTCAATTAGCAAAATATAGAAAGACACTAGTACAACCTGTACTGAATTAAATATGTTTGGAATAAACAAATTAATAAAACAATAATTAATAATTGGCTTACAATCCTTCCTTTCCTTAGAAAGGGTAACAATTTATAGTAACGTGCAAACAAATTACACAAACAATTACATGAGCTATGCACGTTCAAGCTTAATCGCTAAGTAAGCTATACTTGAATACGCCTAAGTTTAAGCTTTCCACAGACAACCAAAATTCTTAATAGCTAAATGTTGTAAAAACAGAAACGTTTTGGAAAAAGAAGAAAGACCTTATTACTCCAAAAGGTGAATACATGAAGCCTTCGAGATTTTGAATTTACTTTATTACACTTATTGTTTCCGAACTAACGTAAGCCACACTTCAAAACTGAAAATGGCAAAAATTTGCAAACACACTTTGACTCAGGATAAAGGTAAACAAGACACTTAAATATCTATAGATAACGCCTAAGCTTGGCTGAAGCAACTGAAATATGTGAGACATGCACACCATTATCACTCGACTGCGCAATTTCACATGAATGACAAGTCATTTGAAAACTTACTGCACAGTATTTCGTGCCGAACCATGAAAGATTAAAGCGTCAAGTGACTGCGTGAGTCATGCGATACTTTACCAGTCAGCAACGAGAACGTGGTCACGTGACACCTAGTAGGAAAACTACTAAACTGGCAACGCTGATGTGAGAGGTAAATACTAAATGTCAAAAACAGAAAGTCTACTCCGGGAAAAAAAGTCTTAACGCCTTTTAGAAAATCAGCAGCAGTAAGTATAAATTTCTGCCTCAAAACAGAACTAGAAAAAGAAAAGAAAGTGACACAAATAAAGAAATTGAAAGTTCACTCTGTTATAATTTGAAGTTTGTGTGCAGAGATAAGTGTATCACAGTTTGCCACGCTGCATTTACTCTGCTGAAGAAATAAAAACAATTCCTCTTAAACTTAATCTACAGAGCATAATTCAATGGCAGAACCAAAACATTAAAACACTACTGAATCCGCTATCTCTTCTTGGCAATAAAAACGGGTCTTAACGGCGCATTAGTCCGCTGCTGCCTCTTACTGATAAACTTCTGATTTCATGTGAGAAATATGCGGAAAGCCCCAACGGAAAAATACCTGAAATTTTCTGATAATGCAGCTCCTGAATTTTACGTCCTACTTCATACGAGTCGTAGACAGACCAAAAAAACGCCTCCAACGTTGTTAGGCTTACACAAGGCTTGGCCGGCACTTCCGAGTGAATGGCAGGGAATGCGTTGATAAGAAGCTCGGTCGGAGGCCTCTGCTGCTCCGCCGTCTTACAGTCGCCACCCGCCGTTTCACTCTGCTCGCGTCGCTCACTTGTCTCGGACGCCGTACGTCAATTCGAGTTCGTCCCTCGTTGCTTCGTACTCAGGTTCACGTGTATCTAAACGCTCGTTACCAGTGTCATTTCCATGTAGAAGCTTGGCTCAGGTTTTCCATCATGCTCGAGCTTATTCGCGAGTGAAAGATATCGATCTGCCCTCTGGTGTTCCGCAGCGAAACAAACGGGAGTGGTATTCGATAGTGGAAAGCAACAAGTGTATAGGCTGGCATAATCGTAGTTTTAAGGCAATATTTTTTTTTGCTTATTTATTTTTCGTGGATCTCAGATTAAATGGTGTAAACATAGACTAGGAGTGCTATCGCATTGTTTATTTATTATGTGTACCGTTCAGACACGAAAGAAATTAAAACAATTCATTTCATAAAACAATCGGTGAATTGTTTAGTGCAACATAAATCGGCAATGAATGAAGAACGAAGTTTTGTAGGTGCGAATTTTGGAAGAACAAAAATAAATAATTATACCGGGGGGAAGAAATAACGTGAGGTGTTCAGAGCTCGCTAGCGGGAATTCTATTAGGCCAAATACAGTACATTTTGGTGTATATACTTAGTGGAACATGCAGTTTTGATTTCTGCAAAACAACAAAAAAATAGTACCAAAAGTCGCCATAGGGGGCGCTTATTTCAAGAAAACAATGAATACATTTGCATAAGCGCGTTCCGTGTTGAGCAATCATGACAATAAAAGGCAAGGCTGAGGATTTCCCATCATTCACGAACGAATGGCCTGACGATGACGCTTACTCTGCCTGACCGGGCGTTATTAGTCAAGTTGTTTTATCAGAAGAGCGACAATGCAAGTGCTGCCCTTCGTGAATTCCGGCAATTGAAAACGATACGAAGAGGACCAATGAGCATAACTAACTTACGGAAAATGATTGAACGATTTGAATCTACCGGAACTCTAGGAGTGCAAACAGGCTGGGGACGCAACCGAATCAGGCAGCAACACGTTGAAGAAGTTGCAACTGCTGTTATGGAACAGGAGATGACTACTGTGCAGGGTACCAGCAGTGCACACACAATAGCACGCCAAACAGATATCCCATATTCGACGGTGAGGAAAATATTGCATAAGATATTGACATTTTATCCCTATAAACTCACACCTGTTCAACAATTGCTTCCTGGAGATGAACGTACCCGAACTGACTTTTCGTTGAGATTCTTAGCACGTATGGAAGTGGATGATGCATGGCCATGGCAAATTTTATGGAGTGATGAGGCACATTTTTATTTGAATGGTGATATCAATACCCACAACTGCCGTATTTGGGCTGCATCAAATCCACAAGTGTGTCTGCCAACTCCTATGCATACACCGAAACTAACACTATGGTGCGGCTTTACAGCTTCTTTCATCATCAGCCCGTACTTTTTTGAAGAAATCCGTCCCCGTGGACCAGTGACTTGTTCCGTCAATTCTGCCAGGTATGCCAATATGCTTGAGAATTTTGTGATACCATGATTGCAGGAAAAGGGTTGTCTGGATTCTACCATTTTTATGCAGGATGGTGCACCACCGCACATCGGACATCAGGTGCAGCAGATCTTGCGAGAACGTTTTTCAGACAACAGGATAATTAGTCGTGCATTTCCCATGGTATGGCCACCCAGGTCGCCTGATCTCAACCCTTGTGATTTTTGGTTATGGCGATATTTGAAAAGCCTTGTGTATCAAGCACACGTTTCTGACCTCTCAATCTTAAAGGATCAAAGAACGTTACATATCAGACTAATTAATGCAGATATGCTGCGAGCTGCCATAGAAAATGTCGTGTACCGCATGCAGCTATTGGAACAGCGCACTGGTGGTCATATTGAAACACGTTTGTAATTAAAAATAAAACATTGTTTATTGTTGTTACTAAAGTTGGTTTGTACGGTATTTGTTCATTTGACAATTAGGTATTCATTGTTTTCTTGAAATAAGTGCCCCCTATTTGGTACTATTTTTTTTTGCAGAAATCGAAACTGCATGTTCCACTAAGTATGTACACCAAAATGTACTGCATTTGGCCTAATAGAATTCCCGCTAGGGAGCTCTGAACACTTCACGTTATTTCTTGCCCACCCCGTACTTCCAACAAATACTGTGGCGTGCCACAATGTAAAATAACAAAAAACAACAAAGAAAAACGGAGCACTGCCATATCCCGTCATTGTTAACCGACAGAATAACGCGCAGAAATGTGTGGCTGCGTGTTTTAAAATTTGTGAAGCAAGAACCAAACTACATCTTTCCTTTGGATTTTAAAAGAGATGATTTAAATTTCTTTTTACATGGTAATTCTCTGTTGCATGTTTTTTCTTTGGTGTGAATACATTATCTCCTCCCCCCCCCTCCCACCCGAAAACGCGGGAATGAAAGCATTCGTTAGCCGACTAGAGGGCAGTGCACGCGGAGTGACTGCAGCAGGCCCTGCGATCTTGTATGATCCAACTTAGTAAAATTTAAAAGTGGATCAAATTAAAAGGCCCCCTTTTTCTCGGCCTTAATTTTATTGCTGTTTCACCTCTAGATAATAAGTAAATGATTCGCCTTCTTTTAGAACTTATTTATAAGAAAATCACGCCAGTTAATGCAAAATAAAAGTCCAGAGTAGCGTCACCTAATTTTCTCGGATGACATCGATCAACCCCGTCGCGTTTATGCTCTGAATTTATTATTGTAACATATCTTATTAATAAGTAAATGATTTATCATATTATAGAAATTATATTTTAAGAAATTTATGCGGAAGAATTCACGAAAGTCTCGTGACAGTGTACATTGAATGACGAACTCGAATTCACGTACGGCGTCCGAAAAATTGAATTGTCTGAAAATTTACGTTCATTTCTCTTGATTCGACAATATCTATTCCTTCACCAACGCATGTTTCTGTACCACTCACGGCAGCCATAGTAGAATAACTGTGGCGCCATCTATAGTTCCTTTCACTCGCAAATAGGCGGAGCTCTTTTTGTTCCTACGAGTTCTTAGTCTAGTGTCCAGAAACTTCTCCCTTTACTGCTGCCTCAGATTGAACTCCCCGCCGATCGCTCCTTGCGGTGCACCGCTCCGGTTTCCGTTTTTGTAACACTCTCCCGCCGTATGATCGCAGAGAGTGATAACGATCGTGCGAAACATCGTGGAAGCTGGTCTTCTTTCCTCTGTCGATGATAGTAATCCTGCGATCGGTCCATAATATTTCTTTGAGGATTCGTCTTTTTAAACTTGTTCTTTGATGTAGCATAATTATTGTGATTCGAGTTGACATTGTTTGGTAACTTCTGACCATGTTCATATTTTTCTTTTTTAATGTAGCCTCCATAGATATCTCGCTTGATCTCACTGGAATTATAAATCGGTTTACTCAGATACTGATTCGATTGACGTTCACTTCGTCTCTTACTTTGATCATAGAACTTGTCAGTTTTTCTGAAGAAGCCCTGAATCTGATGATTGCTCTTCTGAAATGGCCTCTGAAAGTCCATTTTAGCATCAAACGAACTATTAGGTAGATTATTATATCTTGCTTTCGAAGCCCTCTTCTCAGCAGAATGATGCCTTTGCGGATGTTTTCTTTCGTCGTCTATAATTTCACTCCACTGGCACTGGTTTCTGTTACTACCAGTTTTCTCTCGTTGAAAGACGCCTTCGCCTGAAGAATAACTTCTACTTTTGCCTGAAGATCGATTGTTATTTGCGACAGATAAATCGGCCCTTTTAACATCTCTATTTGCCTCACAATACGTGTTTTTCCCACTTAAGGCATTAGGCATCAGTTCGTTTAAGTCCGATAAACATTGTTTAAATTGAGAAATCTCTGCCTCCAAGTTTATTCAACGATTATCACTAGTTTGCATTTCAGCACAACATCTTTCCGCACCCGTTGAATTAGATTCAATCAACTTTGGCCATTCTAGTGCATCCTCCTCTCCATTGGATAAAATTTTATTGCTTGTTAACGATGAGCAAATGTCATTTTCCTTTGCTTGAATTCCTGACAGCTGGGAATTTTTCGTGACTATTGCTACAGACCCATTATTGTCTTCACTCGTCACCTGATAGCGAATACTTAGCCACATAGCTATAGGCTTCCAAATAATCGTGTTGTTCAGTCGAGGGTCTACCGACCCCTAATTTAACGTCTTCATGAGATCAAAGTAAAACTCCTTTCCAGTGGAAACATTAGCCTGTCCTCCTTGTGACGAAGCACTGGTTAGGAGCTCAATTTCATTATTCTTTCCCTTAACCACAATATCTTAACTATGAGCTCTTACTCTCGAGTTCCAGAAATTTCTCCCTTTACTGCTGCCTCGGTTTGAAATCCCCACCGATCGCTCCTCGTAGTGCACTCCGAGAGCTTCGAGTTTCGTTTTTCTACAGTGCTGTGGTTTCCATTTTTTGTAACACTTTAACTGACTTTAGAAGGGAATGAAGTTGTTTTTTTAATTTTCTAAGCCGTGTAGGTGAAAGAGGAAATGCGGATCCTTATAGCCAATCTTAAAAGTTTATGCAAATTATTGGAATGATTTGTTGTATAGTTTGGAAATAAAAATAACCACAGGGTAAAATTTAGTTCGATACTGTTGTCATGCGTGGTTATAACCAATACAACATTCAGCTTCTAGGGCAAGATGTAAAGTTCTGCCACACTCCTCCCATTCATAGTGTAAGCAACAGCTAGGGTGTGATTTGAGTAGTAAACTGTAGACAAATGACCTCCCCACAATTAAGGGATGTAGCGCAGCGCACCAGGAACTAAATAAGATTGTTTCAGCCATAACGTGACTGTTACAAAATGTACAAAAGAAACTGTCACTGTAATAAAAAAAATACACGTTTCTCTACTGTTGCACATCGAGCGCTCACATTAACCAATCGGATGCTTAAATGTCTAATGTTTCTCTACGCTAGTCCCAGATGCTTAAATGTCTAATGAAATGACTTTGCATTTGGAGTCACACACGTAGTTTGACACCTAAATAACAGAGTTAAAAATGATGGTAACAACACCTTTACTATTCGGTGAAGAAGAGATAATGAATATATGTCCACTAGGAAAATGACTGCGATAAACGGAAGCATCGAACTACTGTTGTAAGCTTCACGTCTTGCAACATAAGACTATCTGGCCTTTACAGAGCAATAAACGTCGATAAAACTGATTGCTTAAAGCAGGAACCAAGAAAACACACGTTCAGAGCGATCATTTTCATCGAGGATTTTTAAGATGGCTATGACTGACCTGTATCCGTTAGACCATGTACATAGTGAGCACATCGAGCCAAGAAGCGAGTCCTGAACAAGGAAGTAAGGAGAGGAAATTGTAAAGGGTGATCGAATTCTGAATAGGGATTAACTCCGTTATCCATTGTTTGAGTCCTATAGATATTTTGCTGCTTGACTCGAGGCTTTCACTCTGAACACACCCTTAGAAACTAGAGCCTTGACAATGAAGAATGAGGCTCAGGTGTCTTCCGTCTTGGTGACTGCAATCAGAAGAGGAAGAGCTGGTCTGATGACTGGCGCTGCTGTCCCGCTCAGTGGAATAAGATGGCGACCTGTCCTTCCGGCTGCGATGTCGTCTGGGTTTTTTCTTGCAAAAACTCTTGGCCTTCGCAAACTCATCCCGTGTTATGGATTTAATTTGTCGGGAATGTTATTTCTTGCTCGTCGTTTGGAGATTTTTTGGCTAAAACCGATTAATTATTTTATTTAGACTGCAATAATACCTCATCTTGGTGTTGCCCACATTTCTTGCGTAGCATGCCATTCTCTCTTCTCGTGTGCGGAGGTTTTGTAGCGAGTGCTTTAGAAAATTTTAGCAGTTTGCGAATTTCTAAAATGCTTTAGTCAGATTAGGGCCTGAAGTTGGGTCCAACATGATTCCAGATAGCTGTTTGCAATGTTTGCCCGTAGTTCGCAGCTTTGAACCTGGTAAGAAAATGAAATCAGGGGTATGCCTGTTTTGGCATACAACCCCTTCATGAATTCGGTGATGGTGAACGGACCACCATCATAACCACGTTCTCCATGGTTATGAGGTGAAAAATTAAAAACTTACAAAAGTTCAGGGGGAGGTCATATCCTCTCCCAGGGGTCACCGGGGACTGGGGTGGCACTCTACAAAGTCACACACAATAATAGGTTGTTGTACAAAAATCAAATCACAACAACCTAAAAGTCACTACTTAGTTAATTACCAAACGGGAACAGTAAAATTTCATAAGCTGCTTCAGTTCTACTCAGCAGCGATCCAATACTTTCTCCTCGTCTTTTCTTTGCCTCCCTTTTTATCTGTCTTGCGAGGATTCTGAGGCACACCTGCACATTGCCTCTGTCAATCCCCTATCTTCAGCCTTCTCTCTCCTCTCTAGCTTGTTCCTTTGACTGAAGGGGAGTTTTCTTGTTCTGCTGGGCTTTTCGTCTGCCAGTATGATGTCAAGCCACCTGATCCAACGATCATTTCAATGTGTTCCATTTGTCAACTTCACATCATCCCACCATCAAACCCATATCGAAACTTCTATTTTTCACTCGCGACCTTTCTCTCAATTTCCTTCTTCTTGCTTCCGTAAAAATATTTTAGTCTTAAAATCATTATCAAATTTTTGGTTATTAACTTATCACTTTCTCCCTTCGAGTTGAAACTTCCTTCTCTATTTTCCTCTACTATAATCCGGTTTAGGGCCGATTCTACCATCCTCGGATAAATCCTCAGATAGAATAAGTACTGGAATAAAGCTCAGATAAGTCAAAACGGTGTTCTGCCATCCTCAGATAGGATAAATCCTCAGATAAACACCAAAATAAAACAAAGATATCCTGAAAAAGTTATATGGTCCTCTAGAGGTCGGATAGCCACTTTATTCTTTGGATAGTGAATCGTTTTGCTCAAATTTACGAGCATTAATGGCGGTACTTCCAGACCGCTTCGATTTGAAACTGCCTTCAAAACCATTGTATTTCGTGCTATATAATTGCCATATTGAACTAGGATGGTAGGAATAAGTTTTAGGGTGCAAGTGAACAGCAGATTAGATCTAGATTACCTGCCTGTATTTCATTTTCAATGATCGACAACAAAGCCCCTAAAAGGATAAACAAAACGGAAGTTTTGCGTCTCTGAGGTCTGAGTTCTCCAGCTGAATTTGTTTTTTGTGTTTGTTTTTTCTGTCGTCCCATATTTTAACATCAACACTGGCTGGGAAACTTTTGTTTTTTTCCACGATAGAGGACTTTATCTTATCATTGTAGGCTATGCACTGACTGGAATGAATACTTTTGTTTTTTCACGCTATATGGAAGGACTACATATCAAACTGACCAATCACAGTGCGCCTTACATTGCTTGTGGTCTATGATTCAGATAAAATTATCCGAGGGATAAAAAATGTTGGTAGAACGCAACTTAAGCGGTATACCGGGTTTAAGCTTAAACTTGGATAGCAATCTGAGGATTTATCCGAGATTAGTAGAACTGGCCCTTACTTAATTTTTTTTAACCTCGTTCTTCCTCTTCCAAAGCTTCTTTTGCAATTTTGCTGCAATTTCATTATACAGGGTGATTACAAAAGAACATCACTTTTTAAAAAATTTATTATATCAAAGCTATTCAGAATATAGACACGCCACATACGGATTCTTAAAAAAAAACTCTTGAAGTTTATTGTGACACAGTTAAGGATGTTCAATATGCCCCCCTGTCGTGACACGGCATACATCAATGCGGTAGTCGAATTCGTCCCAAACCCGCATTAACATGTCTCCATCAATCCCACGTTTCGCTACCATAATGCGTTCCTTCAGCTCGTCTAGGTCACGGGGAAGGGGTAGGGTGAAGACCTTGTCCTTTACACACCCCCATAAAAAGAAATCACAAGGTGTGAGGTCGGGGCTCCACGGTGGCCACTTTGCAAGTTCCAGGTTATTGTTTGCTCGACCAATCCACCGCCTGTGGGAGAGTGGCATCAAGAAATTCCCGCACCTCTGTCTTCCAGTGTGGAGGTGCCCCATTCTGCTGAAAGATAAAGCCGTCACTGTCTTCATACAATTGTGGCATTAACCAATTAGCCAGCATGTCCAGATACGTGTCCCCTCGTACGGTCGACAGGGGGGCATACTGAACATCTTTAACTGTGTCACAATAAACTTCAAGAGTTTTTCTTTTAGAATCCGTATGTGGTGTGTCTATATTCTGAATAGCTTTGATGTAATAAATTTTTAAAAGTGTGCAGTTCTTTTGTAATCACTCTGTATTGCTGGTCTCTTACTTTCTGTAATTAAGATCATTATTACTAACAGTTTTACTTTAACGCCTCTTTCTTTTGGAGCTTCTCTTTAGTAAATTTCTGATTTTTATGCCAATATTTTACCTGGCTTCTTTTAACCTGCCCTTGTCTATCATCTTTGCATTCAGACATCTTTATTCAATAACTGGATTTCTGCTGCAAATTCTAGCTCATTTCTGAAAGTTCATCTAAAATATCTTTTCTAACTCTTTTAACTCGTACAATGAGCTTTTCCCTATTTATTCAGCTGTAATATTTCCACAGTTAACCAACGAATCTATCTTTTGTCCCAAATCATCGAGTCTCCTGAGCATCTGTAACCTAATTGTTTAGTTTTACTGCTATCTCTTGCTCTTTGATCCTCCTCTCTGTCATCAAGAGTTTGAGTCTCTGCAGCAATGATGTTCCCAATTCATTGCCGTTCCCTGTTCCTCGATTCCTCGTCAAATCTTCGAGTTCTCTGAACACAGGCAACAATATTTTTCTAACTATCGTTATTTTCAACTTCTCAGTCTCCTTTTAAATCATCGAGCCTTTTGAGCATCTGCAATCCCAATTCTTCTAATTTATTGTCATTTTCTGATCCAGAATCCTCTTGTATAGCATCGAGTATTTCAAACATCTTCAACAATAATTTTAATTGGATATCACCTTCTGCTCCTCGATTCTTCTCTTTCATAATTTGCATTAGGATGCTGAGCCAATTTCCTTTTGTTTGGTTTCATCTAGCTTCATTTAAAAAAAGTATGTTTTCTAACTTTAACCGATGACCTTTGTAGCAGTTCTCTGTCTTCCTTATTTTTTGGTTGCTTTTTAGTTCCCCTATGAATTTCTGGAATCAAACAGATAAATTCAGAATAAATATATTCATCAACATGCTTAATTACGGGATTATAATTTAGTGTTTTATGCATTGGCACAAGTCCTTTCTATAAGTTTCTTATCCTTGTTACCTGTTTTGGTGAATACACTTTTTCGAAAGCATTAGTTTCCTGATTCTGATAACTATTAATGGATGCTTCCTTATTGCATTAGTCTTCTTATGCAAATGTTTTGCTTTGATCTAAGATCTGATCGTTTAACATTTCTTCATACATCTCTATTACTAATTCACTAAATAGCTTGGTATCATTCCAGTTAAGCTTCACAATTTCTTGGAAAGCTTCCATCCTTCGTAACGATTTGTCACTGCCTTACAATAGGATTTGTTCAATACGTTCTTGCTCCGACTCATTTTTATCCCAGTCACTTGGGGATGGCTGTGTCTCGTCGGTTGGCTCGCTGATCGATGAGTTAAGCAACCTCAGGTGCGGCCAGCTGCTGGCTGGGTAACAGCCAGTGGCTTGAGGACCACTGCTGGGTCGGATGGCAATTTGGGGCACAGCTGTTGGGGGACTATAGTCTGACCCATTTCTTGAGTGACCAGTGCTGGATGTCCAGCAGCTGGTAATAGCCACTGGTTTGTTTGTCCACCAGCAGCTCTTCCATCATGAACCCCCTGTGCTTCAGAGGGCACGTTAAGTCGTCGGTCCCGGCTGCTACTGTCATCTCATAGCAGTTGTTAGTTACTGGGATGATGCAAAACTCCCTCGAAGGAGTAAGTGCCGCAGATTATCATTCTAAGATCCTAGCCACTTCTATTTCCAAACTTTTATCCTCATCTTTTTCTACTATTTTTACTCTTGCATTTTCCTTATTTTCTCGGTCATTCGTAATCCCTTCCAATTGCTCTTTTATCATTGCTGCCTTTTTCCTTCATTTTTTTGCTTCTATTACTCTTCTTCCCAATAGCATTACATTCTTGACTAACGATATTTAATTGGGTGTTTTGTCTCTCGATCTCAGTTGATCATTTTCTTTCAAACTTTGCAAATAATTTTGGACTAGTGCAAGAAGAGTTTTGGAATCAACATCGTCGTACTGAATCAATTTAAGTCATTCATGAAATGGCATAGTCATCAAAAAATACTTCTTGACTAGTAGAACCAGAAGTACATCAATATTAAATTTGTATAATACTGTATATTCATAAATTTCATTAAATGAGCCTAAAACAGTCATTACATTTTGTATGTAATAGGGGATTATTTTTTTGAGTTATGTAGTTTCATTCTTTTTTTCTGTACTAGCTCCATGAAAAGATAATGCTATTGAATACACGCCACTGAGCATAATTTGCAGTGGCAGCTCTACTCTCATTTCTTCTACTTAAGTAATGTATAAGGTCTTTATAATTAAAGTTTCATTTTGACATGGCCATAAAAAAACCTACTGGACCAAAAGATATAATACTTGGTAATATTATAAAAGAGGGCATGGGAAGTTCATACCCACCTAAAAAAAAATTAGTTCAAAAAGTTACCACCAGCATGGAATGGCGCTCTATGCAATATTCGTATACGAAATTAGACATGAAGACACAGGTTAAAAATGTGGTTTATGCACATGCGCTTTACAAGTCATTTGGTTTTCAGAAATAAGAAAGGGAGCCTCGTCAGTACACCTCATTTGTTACTAGTCGACGATGCCTGTTACCATGCAAGACCGTGCGTTTCTGGTTAAATATTATTTTGAATGCAATAGCAATGTACGGCAGGCTTTGCAACATTATCGTACTGTTCAACGAATACATGTACGTCGGGGGACAATGACACCGCAGAGTGTGAAGAAGATGATGACAAAGTTTGAAGCCATAGGTTTGTTATCGGTAGCACTGACCGAGGAAGGAAACCCGTCTCTGAGGCAACCGTGGAGGCTGTTTCAGTAGCCGTAGAGGAAGCAAAAATGGAACCTCACAAGGGGTGTGCAGCATAAGTGCTGTTGCACGTCGAATGGACTTACCACTGAGTACGGTGTACAAGGTCGTATGTAAAGTGCTGTAGTACTACCCATACAAAATCCACCTTGTCCATCAACTCGAACTAAATGATCTTCCTCGTAGAGAAACCTTCGCATTGGAATTCCTTGCACGGATTGAGGTGGACTAGCATTGGCCATGGAACATTTTGTGGACGAACGAGCTCCGTTTTTACCTGAATAGGGATGTCAACACCCATAACTGGAGGATTTGGGCCACCAGTCCCCCTCATGTTCTCCACCAAATTCCATTGCATTCTCCTAAAGTTACGGTGTTGTGTGGTATGACAGCAAATGTCATAATTGGACTGTATTTTTTGAAGAGCAGTCAAGAGATGGATTCGTGACACGCACTGTGACTGCTGCTCGCATGGCGTCGATGCTAAGAAGTTTTGTGATACCAGAACTTCAGCAACGTGGCATTTTAGACACAACGATTTTTATGCAGGATGGGGCTCCACCTCATATTGGTACATGTGTCAAACAGTTACTTCAGCAACCTTTCACAGATGAACGGATTATAGACCGAAACTTCCCCCTTTCTTGGCCACCCCGGTCACCAGATATCAACCCCTGTGACTTCTGGCTCTGGGGTTACCTCTGCCACTGTTTATGGTGATAACGTCAGGAATTTGGTGGAACTGAAAGATGCGATATGCTGACAGGTGCGTAACATTCCTCGTGATATGCTACGAGCTACAGTTGAGAACGCAGTAATCTGGTGTAACCTGCTTTCAGTAAATGGTGGAGGCCACATTCAACATGTAACTAATTTTAGTAACGATTAAAGACTTGTTAATCTGTGTCTTCGTGTCTAATTTCGTATACCATAGAGCACCATTCCATGCTGGTGGTGACCATTTGAACTAATTTTTTTTGGTGGGTATGAACTTCCCATGCCCTCTTGTATAATATTACCAAGTATTATAGCTTTTGGTCCAGTAGTTTTTTTTATGGCCATGTCAAAATGGAACTTTATTTATAAAGACCTTGTACTTTGATATGATAGAGCTATTAGACTTATTTCTTCACTTAACTTTCCTATTCATTTTCATTGAAAACTTTGCCCCACGAGTTATTTCTTAAACTTTTGCTCTATTCCTTCTTTCTTTTGAAAATTAACAAAAGTTTTTATTCACTTAATTCTTCGATACCTTACTAGCGCCACTTTACTAACTTCTTGCTGGAAAACTTTTACTGTCCCTTCTTCTGTTGACATCTTACTCCATTCATTGGTCTCTTACTTCAGTTGGACAAGATGAACTCACGCAGCTTTGTCCTTCTCCTGTTGTAAAATAAAGTTGCATAATTTCACAAATGTCACAGTGAAATCTAATTTTTAGAAATGTCAGAAGAGCATGAACTGATCTATCTTAGCAGTGGAAGATTGCAAATTAAGTTCTAAACTTGTAGATCGTTTTCAGTACTCTGACAAGCACGTCCCTCACTCTCTCACATGATTATTTGAGCAGAGTGAAATGCGTGACAGAGTGAAAAGAGGGGTGAACAAATGCTGAAGAATTTGATTGTAAATATTTAATTCCATAAGAAAATTAAATAATTGATCGATGCATTTATGAAACAATTGAAATGAATGACTAATATGATATTTCTCCGTCCAAATCAATGAGGCCTTCTTCCACGTTTTCTGTGGAAGTGGAAACTTGACTATCTTGAGATTTTCAGAGATTCAGAAGCGCATTGGGAGTGAGACATAAATCCGGAAGAAGAGATGCCCGCATAAACGTTTCGTCTTGAAGATGGGCAAAGAGGAAATTCCTGCGAAATCAAGAGCGCTGGTCATGAGTATCACACATACAAAAGGAGGCAACCCTAGAAGGTTTCTTCCCTACTATTGCACTGAAAGGTCCTTATGGTAGCCTGTCCTAAAGCCTATAAAGAAGCAGTTCAGTGCACACTTGAGTCAGAGGAAATAGAAAGGAAACGTCATGGAGAAATCAGCTGTTTGGAAGTAAGTGAACCGGTTGCTCCACCTATGGTCAGTCAAGGTTTAGTGTTACCTGATCACAAAATGTTTAGAGGGGTAGTAGAGCCTCAAAGCTCAAAAAGTGAAGGCTCATACAACTGTAAAGCCGAAATTAACCAATTAAAGAACATTGTTGCCAGCCTTGCTGAATCAGTAATGAAGTTACTGCAAGAAAAAAGAAGAGGGGTAATTCAGGGCACATTGATAGTCAAAAGGGTCAGTCTTGCTCTAAGTATGGTCAAGTAGGGCATTTTGCGAGTTTTTACCCACAAAATCAACAGAAATTGAGGAAAACCAAAGCTGGTACAACAAAAAGTGACAATAAGATAGTCATCAGTTCTGCGGAAGACAACTTCTACAGGGTGATGGTAAATATCCAGGGTCAATTATTTCACATGTTGGTAGATACAGGATTTCAGATTAGATTAGGTTAGGTTAGGTTAGGTTAGGTTAGGTTAGGTTCTGAGCTCTGTCTGAATCTGCCACATGCCACTTATAGTGAATTAGATATGAACATTAAAGGAGTGAATGGTGAGCGTATTCACATTGACCGTGGAGTAACACTTGACATTGTCATTCAGAGTAAGTTTATGCAGGGACGAACGTTTCTAATGCAGCCATTTGAAGACAGGCCCTATGATGGCATATTAGGAATTGATATCCTCAAGGGTCTTTCTCATGTACTAGAATCATTATAGTAGATGAGAATACTGAAGAATACTGGTCTAAACCTATGCTTGCATCTGAGGGAGTTAATTATGCAAAAAGGAAAAGAAAAAATACAAAAAGTAGTCCATCCCAAAGGAAAGATCCAAGTTGTTTTGCAGTGGGACAGAAGGCTATGATTTGTAAACCACAAAAGACAGGTGATGGGAAGAGATTTATTTGGACCCATTTCTTTGGTCCCTCCCTTGTCGTGGATGGAGGTTATGGGGGGTGGTATTCAGTGGGATGTCTACAACATGGGGAAACTAAGGCGTGTCCCATAAGAATAGGACCACCCTTATTTTCCCTTGTCTGCAAGAAACAAAATTATTAAATCATTGTCACTGTATCAGATTCTCAGAACTGTTATCTATTGTTTCCAAAGAAAATAATGAAAAAACAACCAAAATAAGAATTTATAACAAATAGAAATTAAGCTGTCCCACAAGTGTAGGACCAGCATCACTTAATGACCAATAAATCTTCCCTTTTTTCAATAATTTTGAAAATTCCGTTTGGCATAGTTGTGACCAGGTTTTGAAGATAATTCTGAATTAATTTCTTTCCAGGCATTCAACAGAGCATACTTTAATTCTTCTGTATTGCAGTACTGTTTACCACCTGTGTAAACAGATCTGGCTAAAGCACCCCATACATTTTCCATTGGATTGATATCTGGAGATAGGGCAGTCCAATCCATAACTTGCACCCCCATATGCCAAACGCCACTCCTATGTGCTGTTTGCACAGTGAACTGGGGCATTATCTTGCTGGAAAATCTATCTGGTTCCTCCAATCTTCTCCCCAAACGGTAAAAGATGAATATCAAGCAGATCTTGATAATCTGAAGCCTTCATACTTCTACTAATAGCTAAATTGGTTCTACCATTCCATCCGCAAGCAATCCAGGCCATAAGTGATCCTCCTCCCTGTTGCCATGTGAAATACATTTCTTCTGACCTCTTGATGTCATGCCAGTAATATTGCCAGCCATCTGGCACATCTAAACTGAATTTTTTCTTATCAGAGAAAACAACTCTCTTCCAGTCTTCTGTCCAGGACATCTCTGACTGGGCAAAGGCCAACCGTTTCTGCTTGTGGTGCAGTTGGAGTGCAGGTAGCTGTTTTCTTTTCCTGTACACAAGAGAAGATGCCTGCTTAACGATCCGCTGCACAGTTGAATGTAGAACTTGGAACAACTTCAGAATTGGCCACCACATGCAAAGATGTTGTGGGGTCTTTCATTTTTTTTAATAATCGCCCTTTTTGTCGATTAGTCGCCTTCTGAGGTTTTCCAGGTCTCTTTTTCTGGCCATGCTGAGCAACAGCTTTTATATAATTAAGTACAGCTTGTTGTGACCGACCTATAGCCTTTCCTATACCTCGTGCACTCACTCCAGAAGGTTTCAAAGCATCTATTTGACCCTTTCATAGTCTGACACGGTGGTGTTTCGAGGCATTGTGTTTAAGTTCCTCGTTTACAGCCACTTGAAAGTTTTTGTGAAGACAACCATATTAGATAATCACCAGTGCTATCTATTTTACTGATTAATCACTGCTTTGTTAATTTTTCAGCTCGAAAAACGGCATTAAGTGATGCTGGTCCTATACTTATGGGACAGCTTAATTTCTATTTTTATAAATTCTTATTCTTGTTGTTGTTTGTTTTTCATTATTTTCTTTGGAAACAATAAATAATACTTGTGAGAATCTGATACAGTGAAAATGATTTAATTATTTTATTTTGTTTCTTGCAGACAAGGGAAAATATGGGTGGTCCTATATTTATGGGACACGCTTTATATGAGTAACGTCATATAAGTTAAAAGGTTGCAGACATGGTTCTGACTCAAACCTTGCCAGTGTGAAATTTAACATTAATCAGAATCCTTACAATTAAGTTTAGATTGTTACAGTACAATTAATGTAAATTGTTCTTATTTAAGTGGGGTTGGAGATGTGTGACTTATAAGTCATTAGTTTAAGTTGTTTTGGTCATGTTATACTGTTTAATTTTAGTATTATTATAACTGAGTAATATTTTTGTAATATGATCTGTTAACCGGCGAGTAATTGTTGAATTATCGTCATTTAAAAGTTGCAATAAGCTATTATAATGAAGTAATTGTTGTCAGAGGATTTTCCTGGTATATATGCTGGGACTTATGCTGCTGCCCATTGGGGTTCCCTTCTCCATTTTGTAAAAATTGTTGTTGTATCATCGGTGGTGCTTCGCTAACCAAGACGCCATCATTCTTTGAAAGCCAGTGCGCATCGCACACTGGGGAATCGTACGAACACATCAGGTCTATGGAATGCAATCAGACAGATACATACATGCATACCCTTGGATACATTATAAGAATGGCACATAATAATGTTATTCTGTGATATTAGCATCGGGAATGAGATGCGAATATGCGAATACTCTGGCACATAAAATGAGTATTAGCATCGGGAAACGTTGTGCTAGTCGGGAACATGCACCCTGTTTCTGCTTCGAAACTTCTTACTTCATTTCGTGAAATGATCCATTCCATTATTTCATTCATTTTTTTCATACGCAGATTGGCAGGTTTTTCGCTTTCAGCTAATCCATTCAATATTAATCAATTCAGATTTTTAAGCGTTTCAGATCATCAGGCTGTAAGCCATGGTTACACAGTCAGCTGTATTCAGTGGGAAAACGATAGCGGAAACTCGGGCGGAAATAGTCTTGACTCGGTTGGCCTCCTGAGCACAGGTGTGCTGACGTCACGCATATATTAGGCGAATGTCAATAGTGAACTGCTGGAAGAGAAGAATCAGCCTTGCATTGGGGGACACGCGTGCCAAGCACTTCATTTCGCCTCTGTGCTTGCTCTAAACGTTGTTGAGATGGTGCAAGTGCATGATGCACGTGATTGACGATTATACAAAGGGGATGACGGGAGGGAGCTTATTATTTAATATAACATTAAACTAACTAACTTTTTCACGCATCCATAAATACGGACAAGTTTGATAGTGAGATAGCTGAAATAGTAAAACAGAACATGCTCTAATGGGACTATTATAATACCCTCTTAAAAATTTCCAATGACAAGATATGGCATGTAATATATCTAACAACTCGTAATGACGTATCATGAACGAATATAATGAATACTTAATGATGGCCGAAATTTGTTTACAAGTAAATGTTCTAATGATACCATATGTCACGTTTAGAACTTTCAAAGCTAAGATATAGCATGTAATATATCAAACATCCCATAATGATGTGCCATGAATAAAAATATCAAGTAATTAATGACTGTTGGAATTGGTTTAGTAGTACGTGTTCTAATCAGAGATAAATGAAAGAAAGAGATTGGCAGTGCCCTATTCATTTCGCTGAGCACTATTGGTGCCAGCGGAAGTGCAGCATTCGCCATGTTACGATTGGCAAAAACCTAAGGCGGCATATATTCTCAATGTAATTTCAGTTGTTTTTGTAGAGGATTTCTGGAAGTGTTAGTAAGCATAACCTGTTTTCTGATTTAAAAAAAAAAAGCATGACCTGTTTTCACTGCCAGTCTCTTTCTTTCATTTGTCTCTGGTTCTAATGGTAAAACATGGTACCGTTGAAAGTATCAATGTAAAATATGGCATGTAATATATCTAACAACACCTAACGAAGTCGTATGAATGAATATAACGAGTAATTAATGATAGTGTGAATTAGTTTAGTAGTATGTATCTGTCACGGAAATCGAAACCAGGTTCGATTCCCAGCGACACTGACTGCTTTTACCGCTCTCGGATATTCGCCCGTTCAAAGGCGGGGGAGGAGCGGGGCAGACAGTGTCGTCATACCAGCCAACACGCTAGAGCGAATAAGGACGCAAGGAGGTCTCGAGACAGAGGCTCGAAGTTTTCTTGGCGGGAGAAAACGAGCAAAGTAGGGAGAGTGACAGAGACTTCAAAACGGAGAGAAGGTCGGAAGGGTGATCTCGCCGCCAATGCAAGGGAGCTCTTCGTTGTCGCTTCCACCCAACAGGTACGGGAGGACCAACGGCCGAGCAAAGGCAACGGAACGCCAGAGCGAAGCGCTAAGAAGCCGATGAGAGTCGAGTTCGGCGGTGAAGCTTCGAAGGCGGCGTTTTCCACGTGCGGGAGTTTTTTCGCGAGCAGTAATCTTGCGTACACAAGGCGGAGCGAGAGTTTTGAGTGGGAATCACCGGGAAGAACGCTCACCGTGTCCGGAACCAATTTTGTGAGTACTCTGTCTTTAGTTAATTGTGACCCCCGAAAGTTTGCAACCATCATGAGTGATTTCTTTCGTCGGGAGTTCGACGGGCGTGTGACGGTGCGAGGGCAATTCCCTGGAGGTCTTAAGGCATACTTAACAGCGCAATATAGTTTTGCCTATGTCAAAAGAAAAGCGTAAATGCTCTATGGAATTTTACGCATTGCCGAGTGTTAATTGTGTTCTGTGGTGTATGTGATTATTCCAAAGGAGGGCGCCATTAGCCCGTCACTTTATGATTCAAAGTGTGTAACCTTTTATTTTTTTTTCCTTGCAGTTTATTCCCCGCCAAGGCGGCTTTATAATGTGTTGTAAAATTTACGTCTGTAACCCATTAAGACTTTTTCTAGTGTAAAACTCGGACTAGACTGTGAACTGAGTGTCCACGAGTTGGACTTTGACATCGTAATTTGTGTGTTAAAACTTGTGAAACAGACTAATATCTTTTGCTTTGACTAGACTGTTGGATTTGTTTCTGTGTACGGCTGGAGCTATATGAACGAATATTTTGTTATTCTTTTATCAGTAATATTCCAGCCTAACTTTTTGTTTCATTGGATGGCAACTTATTTTACTATTATGTATTGTTTTGTGAGAGGCCGACATATTTGCTATTTGTGAATTAATCAAATGCTTTTGTGAATCTTAATCCTTTAAGTTAACGAGCCTCGTAACTACGATTATTTGAAGCTTACTATTCCTTTTCTAGGTCGTAAGATTTTTTATAGAAAGTTGTAGTTATAATTATTTATTTAATTCCCTCCCGAAAAGGGTATTTAAGAGAAAGTGCATTTTATTTTACGGTTGGTTACGACGTGTTACTAGGTGCCAATTTAACTTTCCGGCAAGGTCGGTTGTCGTGTTTTGTTTTAATGTAATGCTCTGAATTATATGTGTATGTAAGGTTTGTAAGTTCACCTAATTCTTTACGACTAGTAAGTAAGGATCCGATTATTACTTTATTTACTTGTCCTTTTCATGTATTCATGAGTTATTGCCAAATTATCATAACTTTATTAAACTTTATTTTTGATACCTTACCCTGTTTACGTGATTAGTTATTTTCCACTGCGCTAGCTATTATTGCTCTGCATTTACACGTTACAGGGGAAGGTGCGTGGTAGCATCGCTGGGGACACCACGGTGTTATTTTCTAGTTCTTTGTGCTTCGATAAATCACTTTAAAAATAAAAAAATAAAAAAGGGTTTTTTTTTTTTCCTTTTGCTGTTGTTGAGTGCTACAGTGTGTGTGCTGGATTTATGTGCATCATTGCCGCAGTGTTTGTGAATTTCTCAGCCTACCGTGCGGAATGTGTTCTTGTGCTTAAGGTTCTTCATGCAGTGCTGTGTATAGTGCAGTTAAGGTGTTCAGTGTAGTGAAACAGTGTGGTTCAACAATTTCAGTCATCGACCAGAGGTTTGGACTGGTTCCTTCAGTGCTGCAATAGTTTGTTTTTTTTTCTTCACCAAGGCGTCTCGGCGAGTTAACTACTGCCTCGCCAGTCGCCTGCTGCTCCTTTCCTCTTCACATTTCTTCAATAGACTACTGGCGTCTCGGCGAGTTAACTGCGGCCTCGTCATTCGTCCGTATTTACTTCAAGTGGAGATTTGATGTTCCATTAGTGTTGGTGGAAGGTGCGAATAACCATCGCTCCAAACCGCAGGGGTGGTATGACGAAAGGAAAGGAGACCGAACAGCAAAAGCTGGAGAAGCAGATCTTGAAAGGGTTGCAAAAAACCCAGTTTAAAGGGAACATAAAGCAATTTAATCAGTGCTTTGAGACGTTGTCAAATCAGCTGTCAACGATAAATGACCAGGAGAAGCTGCAACTGTATGTGAAAATGTTCCCGAATTCGATTCAGCAGGACCTACGACAAGCAGGCTTAAATTGTATCTCAGGAGTGATGAGCCAAGTGGAGCAGATCCTCTCCAAGGAACCGAAAGGTACGACAACGAAGCAAGATCCAACAAGTCCTGTTAGGAAGAAGAATAGTCACCTAGTTGCCGGTTTTGGAGCAGGAGTGTCCATCAACCCCTTTCCTGGGAGGCTACAGGGTCAACAAGATTGTGCGGAGTCTGACGTTGGTAATGATGGAAAGGTAGAAGCCGGCTGTGCAGAGAGGTTAATCCAATTCATAGGAGCTAGCAGTCCTCTGGGAGCATCAGATGCCGGTTTTAAGGACTTGATAAAAAAGCAGTACGTAAATTGCAGCTTCACTAAGCGGCTGCTGAAGGAGATGAGAGCGCCATTCTTTGCGGAGCAGGAATTAATATACCGAAGGGGTAAGGAAGCTACACGATTGGTTTTACCAAGGGTGCCCAACATTATTCAGCCGGTCTTCCAGGCCCTCCACTCCATTGCTGCATCAGGTCATTCGGGGGTCAACAAAACCATAAGAAAGGCCAGGAGCCTATACTTCTGGACGAGCATGGAGAAAGACGTCCGACGCCTTGTACGTGAATGTATGGAATGCCAGCGTAATAAAGTCCCGAGGCAACTTCCCTTTGGAGACTTGCAACCGCTGGAAATTCCACCTCATCGATGGCATTCCATATGCCTTGACTTTGTGGGGCCACTTCCAGTTTCATCGCAAGGTTTTGACTCAATTCTTACGGTGACAGATAAATTGACAAAGCATGTCCAGTTGATCCCGTGTGACCCCACTATCAGCGCGGAGGGCACTGCCAAATTGTTGATAGACCAGGTTATTAAAATACATGGGTTTCCCTCGGTCATAATATCAGACCGGGACGTACGTTTTACGTCAGAGCTATGGAAGCACACGTTTAAGCTACTAGGAGTATCTCTCAAGCAGGCTTCGGCTTATCATCCTCAGACCGATAGTCAGTCGGAGAGGTCGAATCAGAACATGATTCAGGTCCTGCGTCATTACCTCAACACGGAAAAAACTGATTGGGATACTTTCTTGGCGACGACTGAAATTGCTATTAATAGTGTCGTTTCGGAAGCCACCGGGTTTGCCCCTTATTATCTGGATTTAGGGCGGAACATTACGATACCTCCTTCGGTCAACAAATTCCAGGAACAAAAGCAATCTACTCCGGAGTTTCTCACCCATCTAAAAAGGGTATTAAAAATGGCCCAAAATAGGATAAAGCGAGCAAACGCTCGGTATAAAGTGTTCTACAATAGGCGCCACATGAAATTTATGGTGAAGGAGGGGGACCTCGTACTAGTGAGAGCATCCAGGATCATTAGAAAAAGCGAGGTGGGACGAAAACTATTTCCTAAATATATAGGTCCCTTTAGAATTCAGCAGCTTGTTAATAGGGTATCAGCAAGGCTTCATATCCCTCCCAGGTGGAAGTGCAGAAATAAAATTATACACTGTTCATATCTAAAACATTATGTCAAACCCCGAAGTCCAGCTAAGTTGCCAGGTCCCATAAAGGATCCTCTATATGAAAACGTTTATAAGGGGAAAGATTTAATTGACGTGAAGGGAAAAAAGCCAAAGCGAATGTTTTTGGTAAAATGGGTCGGTTACAAAACGCCCACATGGGAGCCGGAAATCAATTTACATAGATGCCAATCATTGATCACACGTTTCTTTGAGAAGCGTCGCCAACCGCCGACAGTCCGTCAAAGAAAGTGCAGGGCGGAGGCTGAGACTTTCTATCAGGATCATAGTGCAAACAGTCCCCTTCATACCATCAACACGCAAGAAAATTTGCGGTTGGAGGGGGCGAGAATGTCACGGAAATAGAAACCAGGTTCGATTCCCGGCGACACTGACTGCTTTTACCGCTCTCGGATATTCGCCCGTTCAAAGGCGGGACAGGAGCGGGGCAGACAGTGTCGTCATACCAGCCAACACGCTAGAGCGAATAAGGACGCAAGGAGGTCTCGAGACAGAGGCTCGAAGTTTTCTTGGCGGGAGAAAACGAGCAAAGTAGGGAGAGTGACAGAGACTTCGAAACGGATAGAAGGTCGGAAGGGTGATCTCGCCGCCAATGCAAGGGAGCTCTCGTTGTCGCTTCCACCCAGCAGGTACGGGAGGACCAACGGCTGAGCAAAGGCAACGGAATGCCAAAGCGAAGCGCTAAGAAGCCGACGAGAGTCGAGTCCGGCGGTGAAGCTTCGAAGGCGGCGTTTTCGTGATACCTTACCCTGTTTACGTGATTAGTTATTTTCCACTGCGCTAGCTATTATTGCTCTGCATTTACACGTTACAGTATCCTAATCACTCAACATGGTACCGTTGCTAAGATATCGCGTATAATATAACAACCAACTTCTTACCAGTTGTTAGACTTATTGTTATGCATAACTTAATGGTATTAAGTGCATATTGCTTTTAGGCCATTATCCATAATTAATTACGGTTAGACATTTTGCTAATTGCTAGTAGCTAATCGCTCGCTTTCATGGTAATATAGATACGCTTTAATAATAGAATAAGAATTAAAAAATAGACACTTACACAGAACGCTTCAGCAATTGAGGGTCACTTCGTTTAACATTATGTAGGAATGTCTACAAATTCTAGAATTTTTATTGTTCAAAAATATAAAGAATGACTAGAGTCTCACCTGTCAGTTCTTCAAGTTTATTCTTTTAAATTATTTTACTTAAACAATAATTTCCCATTCGGTTTTCATATTTATATATTTTCTCTAGAGTGTTTTAAAGTGTAAGGTAATTCTATGTATCATGTATGAAGCCTCGATTATATAAAACGAAAATGTGCTCCTTTTATCCGCTTTGATGGTAAAATCATTTTTGTTAAAGTTTGTTTTCTGCATCGATAAATGTGGGACAGAGCGCGAACAATTTCGCAGAAGTATAGCCGAAATACATGTAGGTACAATAGCACGTGGTCTAATGGTACCCGCTTAAAATTTTCAATGCTAACATATGTACATTTGCCAAGTAATATGGGTCATCCCACGTCAATTTAGGCAGACATTTTATAGTTTTGGCACTGGACCTCTCGGATTTTAATGAAATTTGATATATACAATTGCCTTAGGGAGTTGGTAATGAATGCCAAATATATTATTTTTTTTCATTTTTATGGAAGTTACGGACATGTAAACTTATCGAAATTTCAGCAAGGGCCTTATCTATGAAGTACTATAACTTCGGTTGCATTTTATTTAGAAAGATGTGATTGGTGACATATAAAAGCTCTTTAAATGTAGATTCTATATAAAATTTTAAAAATTACGCATGCGCAAATATTTGAATTTTAATAACAATATTCTATTTATGCAAATTTCTCAAATGGTGGGTATTTTTATTAGTTAAAAAATTATTACATCCTAAACATACTTTAATAAAAACTATACAAAAAATTCAAAACTGTGTTTTTTCCGTTTTGAAGATATTAATTTTTAAAGCTCGAGTTCCAAGCCACAATACATTCGTTTGTAAGTTACAGTTCTTCAGATGGACAAGGCATCCTAAGAAATACAAATTTTGTGGTAACCATCCGATTGTCTTAAAAATTCCTTTCAACGTGAACTCATTAAGTTTTTAAGAGAAAATCCAATAATTGTAGAGAAGATACGAGGGTTGGTCGAAAAGGAATGCCTCTGTGGCTGTAACTTTTTTATTTGTTAACCGATTTTCAAAATTCTCTTTGTATGTGATACTTACATTTGTCCTCTATGTAATGCACTATTCACTTTTTGACATAGACCCCTCCCTTTCCACGCACTGCACCAACATGTGACCACTCGTGTGAACCCGTCGGAGAGGAATTCTGGCGTTGTTGTCGACACCAGGATTGAATAGCAGCTTTGGACCATCTTCTGCAGCACATTCCTGCTCTACTTCGATTCCTGCTCTACTTCGATTTTTCCTGTTCTTCGATTTCTGCTCTACTTCGATTTCTCCTATTCTTCGATTCCTGCTCTACTTCGATTGCTCCTCTCGATAACCCTCGCTACTAGAGGTGTTTCAGCTTCTACACTTCAAAGATGATAAATGCAGTTCAAAGATGAAAGATCTCGCACCTTGCGACTTTCACCACTTCCCAGAGAAAAAAAGCACCTTAAGGGACATTCAATCCCTGATGACGAGATAAAAGATGCCATTCAATCCTCTTATCGACAACAACCCCGGATTTCGTTTCCGACGGGTTCACTCAACTATTCACGCTTTGGCGCCGAGCCTGGAAAAGTGTGGGGGCCTATGTCGAAACGTGAATAGTGCATTACATAGAGGACACATATAAGTATCGGGTATAATTAGAATTTTGAAAATCGGTTAAAAAATAAAAAAAAGTTACAGCCACGGAGGCACTACTTTTTGACCTCTTATATTACATATCTGATGGTGCTGCTCCTATGGACGAATGCGTAGCAGTGATCAACAATCTCGACGAAACCCACGTCAATGTCATTCTTGGGGATTTTAATTGTAACTTTAACTTACCAACGCAAAGCCTTAGGAAGTTAAGCACATGTATAGAGGCCCTCGATCTTAATCAAATTGTTACAAGACCCACTAGAGTAACTAACTCGACCGCTTCTTTAATAGATCGTATTTACATTCCCAATGTCATACAACATTGTGACTTGAATTATTTCGCTCTCCCTAAACTTGACCATATGGTCATTCAGGTCACTTTATTGTATCCTGAAGTTCAACCAGATGTGAAAGTGCTTTTGCTGAAGTCCTTTTTCAACAGTTACAATCATAGAAATTTTAAGAGTGAGGTCTTTCATCGCAATTTGGATTCTACTAACTTTGAAGATCTTACCCGTATAGAGGAAGTTAATCTTCTCCTAGATTACATTATTACCATTATAACTGCAGCCGCACCGGCAGCCGGACTTCAAATCACTACTAAGAATAAGACCACTAAACAGCGTAACAAATGGTGGAACGCGGACCTGTTTAGAAAATGGAAATCCAAACAGAATGCTTACCGTAACTTTGTTATCACACATGACTCGGACTCCCGTTTATTTTATAAACAAGCTAACTCAATGTTTAAGAAAGGAATCAGAGCCGCCAAAAGAGCTGTAGTTTCTCAATTTGCCAAATCGAATCAAATTTGGCAGCTGATACGCCAAACTTGCACCGTGAACAAACAAAGACTGATGCAAGAACAATACGAAGCCTATTTGGATTGGGTAAATTATCCAAAGAATCTACCTCTACCTGCCAAAATAGTCGAATCACCTGTCAGTTTGGGTCCTAAATCACCAGACCCCGAAATCCCCTACGGCAGACAGTTGATTAAACTCATGGCTCCTGTTATCCACTAATACTGTCAGACAAGATGCTGCAAAATTTAAACGCCACAGGTTACAACATGATTTATTATCTTTGTCAGCTCATAGTAAAAACTAGGAAATTCCCTCGAGCCCTCAAAATTGCAAACATCAATCCAACTTATAAAAAGGGAGACCCTTCGGCCATACCTAACTATCGTCCGATCTCGGTCTTATCACCTCTGACAAAAATTGTAAAAAAAATGGTATTTTGTCGTTTAACTGATTATGTTTGGTCTAAAATACCCGATCCGCAAAGAGGGAATAGGCCAGGTCAAAAAGTTATTTGGACCCCGATACATACGAGGCATGTTTTTTAAGTAAGTACCGTTTTGCGATTCCGCCGCCGCAGCGCTACGGTCGGCGTTCCGCGCATGCGCGCTGGTTAACTACATCTCTTGTCTACGCACTGACGCCATTACAGTCTGATTCTTCATTGTATACGTTGTTTACTGAGTGTTTAAGATGCCTCCGACAATCGTGAGTCCTGCCGATTGTGAAGTACGGGCTGTTATACGATTTCTTAGTGCTAAAGGCGTAAAACCGATCGATATTCATCGTGAGATCTGTGAAGTGTACGGACAAAACATTATGAGTGATGGAATGGTAAGGAAATGGGTGAGAGCATTTAAAGATGGCCGCACAAATGTGCATGATGAAGAACCGAGTGGGCGTTCTTCGGTCGATAATGAAGATTTGGTGCAGAAAGTGGAAGAAAAGGTGAGAGAAAACAGACGCTTTACAATTTCATCATTGTGCGACTGCTTTCCTCAATATTCTCGTAGTGTCTTGTATCGCATTGTGACCGAGAACTTGAATTACCGGAAATTGTGTTCACGTTGGGTTCCAAAAATGTTGACGGATTTGCACAAAACCCAACGTTTAGGCAGTGCATTGACTTTCCTTGAGCGGTACCACAATGAAGGTGAAGATTTTTTAGACCAAATTGTTACTGGTGACGAAACATGGGTGGCCTACGTCACACCAGAATCGAAACAACAATCCATGGAATGGCGACATTCATCATCACCCAAAAAAGTGAAGTTTAAGCAAACAATTTCTGCCCGGAAAATCATGTGCACAGTTTTTTGGGACAGAAAAGGAGTATTGCTAGTGGAGTTTCTGCCTCGTAATGAGACAATCAATGCAGCGTCTTATTGTGAGACATTGAACAATCTGCGTCGTGCAATCCAGAACAAAAGACGTGGCAAGTTGAGTAAGGGTATCGTTTTGCTGCATGACAATGCCCGTCCACATGTGGCTAATCGGACCAAAGATCTCATCAAATCTTTTAAATGGGAAACTCTAGATCATCCTCCATACAGCCCTGATCTGGCGCCCAGCGACTACCATTTGTTCATGCACTTGAAGAAACACTTGGGTGGTCAGCGTCTTCAAGACGATAACGAAGTCAAAACATTTGTGATACAGTGGTTAACAAGTCAGGCGGCAGAATTTTATGAGGAGGATATTCAAAAACTGGTGCCACGTTATGATAAGTGCCTCAATATTCACGAAAATTATGTAGAAAAGTAGATTAAGGTACAGGCTTTCATGTAAAAATAAAATTATTGCGATATCTTTGCACGTCTTTTTTTAATTCCAAAACGGTACTTACTTAAAAAACATGCCTCGTATATACACCAAGGCAGTTATGGCCTATGATGAAGGTCTAAATTTTATCGTCGCTCAAACTGACATCTCAATGGCGTTCGATACCATATCAAGAGCCCAACTTTTATACGATCTAGATTCCCTTGGTGTGTCCAAAACCTACTTTGAATTAATGGCCGACTATTTCCAGGAAAGAACGAATACCATTGGCTTCGATTCGTCAATTAATAAAACTTCCGAACGAGGCATAGTCCAGGGCTCTGGTCTTGGCCCACTCCTGCTTGCAGTTTCCACCGCATCGCTTTATAGCCATCGATTCAACTTGGATATCCTGAGTTACATAGATGACAACTTACTCTTTGCTTCTTTTCCACCGCATAAAGTGGATACCATTATGGAGCTACTACAGCAAGATTTAACTTTCTTATCAAGATGGTATACTAATTGAGGTCTGTGTCTTAATGCGTCTAAAACCAATATACTGGTCGTATCTACAAAAGCGTCATCTCCTTTTTCTGTAAAGATCCAGGGCATTATTCTTGATTCTCACCTTCGTTTTAATGACTTAATTGATCATCTTATTACTTCCTTGCATCGGACGAATTATTTAGTGAAACGGTTGAGATCCTTCCTCTGTACCCCACAAATCTGCCGTTATATATCGGCAATTATAGTGCCTCGCGTTGCGTACGGGGCGCTGTTCTGGTCCTCTACTTCAATGGCTAACCTCAAGAGGTTAACGGTGTCTTTTAATAGAATCATTCGGACAGCCTTTAAACTGTCTCGAGCTGATTCTGTTTCGTCAACTTGTTCTCGCTACAATCTCCCAACTGTTAGGTCTATTAGTAAGCTTGCACTGACTTCTGAAGTAGCCGACGCGGTACGTGATGTTAATCACCCTGCTTCTAATGTGAAAAACTGGTTCAAGTCTGAAATTAGTATCCGCCAAATTCGGAGATACCTATTTGTGGTCCCAAACAAGACGTCTGTTTTTTTCCTTACAGTGCAATTTCTCTGTGGAACGATTTGCCCTATGACATCCAAAGCACTGTTCTACAGTGTGTTTCCCCATGTCTGACCACATGTGTCCATCTCAAGAGATGTTTAAGTCAATATTACTTAAACCAACAATAATCCGAATTTCTCCTTAGGTTTTCTTTTAATTTCGCCATCCGCGTGATCTGCTATTGTTTTTCGCCCTTAGTTGCTCTTACTGCTACTTTGGGCCTGCCGTCTCGACTGGCAAAAAGAATTAGTTGTCTTTTTGGTTTTAGCTTCTCTCTTACTAACTCCCTTTGGAGTGCTTACTTTATAATAATAATTTTAATAACATAATAATTTAATAATAATAATTGTAGCAACAACGGGGGAAATAACCCACTGGATAAACCGCAGGGTAAAGCCCCTAGTTGCTCCCCAACAGGCAAAAGCCCAAAACGGGCTTAATGAAAAATACACATAAAATAAAGTAATAAACGAGATAAAAAAGATGCAAAAAGCAACCGAGTCTAATAAAAGAAAAAAAAAGGACAACCGAATAAGAAACAAAACAAAAACAAACAAAGAAGAAAAATAAATAAATAAATAAAAATAAAAATTAAAAAAAAAAAAGACAAGACAACTATCAACAAAAAAGAATAATAATAATAATAATAATAATAATAATAATAATAATAATAATAATACGATCGTATAAAAATAAATACAATATATAAAGGATAAAGGATAAATAATCAGCCTTTATCCACTGCAGGACATAGGCCTCTCCCAACACAGGGGGGGGGGGTATTTGGTCTAATCTCCCACGCTGACCAGACGAGTTGGGAGATAAATACAATATATGCAATCTACTATATCATAAACGAGATTTTGGAATTTCTGCAGAGCGCCACATCTCATGGGAAGGGTCCAAATGACGGATTGGGAGCAACACTGAAAAGATCAGCTGCCAGAGCTAGCCTTCAAATGCCCCCAGAAATCAAATATAAACTCCAAGGGATTAATACGATCTCTGTTACGTTTCAAAGAAAGAGATACAGTCATATGAAAAAAGATTACAGAAGAGATTCGATTCAGCCAGAGCTCTGAAACGGATAAGAAATTATCATACGGCGGTACCTTTATCTGAATCACATATTGAGAATGATTCAAAAGGTAGTCTACAGTGGCTAGTCGGAGGTGGAAATGTCCGCCACCGGCCTAGAGCGCAGTTGCATGTTGTGAAACACTCTGCTCAATATGGCTGGTGAGATTTGCTGAACTTCAGTTGTAATTTCCTTATACACTTTACCTTTAAAGGCACCCCGAAGGAAGAAATCGAGAGGTGTGTGGCCCGGCGATCGTGCAGGCCAGATGCCACGCGAGATGATTCGATCAGCAAAGATGTCCTGCAGAAAATGCATTGATGTGTGCGCTGTACAAGTTTCCATACACTTCAGTTGTCTCTGCAATTCATCTCGTCCCTCAGGGTATTTCAGAAGTGTTTGACTCTGATAAAGTGTAAAGTAAATATACTTTTTTATTACTAACAATTCGACATCCTAATGCAAATTTATATTTTCCTACTAAATTATCTTCTTAAAAAAGAAAAAATCTGACTTCTGAAAAAAATATCTGAAGTTCTAAGAAATATTTTTCCTATTCATATAATTATTATTGTAACGCTACTATTGATTTTATTTTTTCGTGCAAGTATATTTAATAATACTATTTATATAAATAATAAAACATAAATAAATGAATGGTCCAAGATTACACGCTTTCTCTTCCCTGTACGAGTAGTCAAGTCCCTACTACCTGAGCCTTGCTGCTTGGAGCTCAAGCTTTAAAAATTAATACACGTATATTCAAAACTGAGCAAAACGCAGTTCTGAATTTTTTGTATAGTTTTTATGAAAGAATGTGAAAGATGATAATAATTTTTTAAAGAAAAAAAATAACTACCATTTGAGAAATTTGAATAAATAGAATATTTTTATTAAATTCAAATATTTGCGCATGTGTAATATAATTTTCAAAATTGTATATAGTATCCACTGTACATTTAAAGAGCTTTCATATGTCACCAATCACATCATTCTAAGTAAAAGACAACTGAAGTTACAGTACTTCATTGTTATGACCCTCACTCAAATTTCGAAATTACAAATGTCCGTAACTTCCATAAAAATCTATGAAAATTAATAATATTTGGTAGTCGTTACCAACTCCTTAGTAACCAGTGTATATACCAAATTTCATTAAAATCCGAGAGGTCAAGTGCCAATGCCTGCCTGAACTGACGTGGAATGACCCATATATTTAAGAACTAGTAACTTCGTGTTATGAATAAGTATAACGAGCAATAAATGGAAGTCGAAATTGTTTTAGTAGCACGTGTTCTAATGGTATCATTTTTGTATCATTGGGAACTTTCAATGCTAACATGTGGCGTATAATATATCGAACAACTCTCGTAAAGACGTGTCAAGAATGAATATAACGAATATTTTATCATATCCGGAATTGGTTTAGTAGTACTTATTCTAATAATACTGTATGGAAACTTTCAGTGCTAAGATATGGTATGTAACATATCAACCAACTTGTAACGACGTGTCATGAATGAATAAAACGAGTAATAATGGTACTCGGAATTCGTTTAGTAGGACGGTTTCAAATGGTACTATATCGTACCATTGGAAATTTCAATGCCAAGATATTGCATGTAATATCAAACAACTCATAACAACGTGTCTTGAATGAATATAAAGAGTAATAAATAGTAGTCAAAATTGGTTTAATAGTATGTGCTTTAATGGTACTATTACAGTACCATTGGGAACTTTCAATGCTAACTAACGCCCGTATTCAGAATGAGAACCAATTGCTCTTGCTCTTACTCAAACCATTGTTGATAACGAATTCAAATGCATGAAATTTGTATTCAATAATGGTCTTGAGTGCCTAAACCAATGCGCAAGAGCGCTCATACTGAATACGGGCGCAGGATATGGCGTATAATATAACAACTCGTAACGTCCATAGCTAATTGCTATCAAGAGCAAATTGCTGTTAAGATTAAGATTATCAATATCTGAATTTTAATTAGACTTATTGTTGTCAAAGCTAATCTCAAGTAGCTAATCGCTCGCTTCAACAGTAGATGATTATGTAGAAACGCTTTAGCAATAGCACTAGAAGAAATAATCGACGTAAACACAGAACGGTTTAACAATTGACGCTCGCTTCGTTTAACAGTATTATAGGAATGCTTATGATAACGCTTCGTTATATATATCTGCGCGAATATAAAAAGAATTTCAACTCTCTTTATTTAACCTATTATACTCTGTCTCACTATAGAGCTTATTCATGAGCCTTACAACATGGCGGCAGCAGCTTCAGCTCCAACTTTGATTGGCGGCAGCAGCTTCAGCTCCGCCGTTGATTGGCAGCTGAAGCTGCTGCCACCATGTTGTATACCAGTTTCACGCTGTGATTGGTTGCTGCGGAACGACGTCACTCTGATGAATAAGCTCTATATGAAAAAATCTGACTACTTTTTCACCTCCGCCCCGTAAAGTAGTCTCGGGCTGCGCACGCGTAGTGCTCAAAAACATGAAGCACTGTTTCAGTTTTATTTTAGCCTCTATAGTTTCAATTTCTTTTTTATTGGCTGCGCGTTGATCTGAATGAGATGGGAATTGGTAACGTGGCTTTCCCATACTGCCTTGCAGCTTTTTTTCATACAGTGAGACAGATTTTAGTTCCTCAATTTTATTCTTTTAAATTCTAGTTTTTCGTTAATCTCATTATTTAGGAATTTACAATTCAGTTTTCATACTTATAAGGCATGTTCAAATGAAGGTGATTCAAAGGGCACTGAGACGGATTAAATGAAAGTATTAATATTTACCTTTGTTTATATGAAAGAAGAACTTATAATCACTATTATAGATGCGCAGTCCTAAAAAAATCTCAACCTGCCGCAATACAGGACTCCACTGGAGCATCAATCGGCTAATACCTCCGCAAAAACGTCTATTTTCTGCTGCTCTGAACCATGCCCGAACAGCGTAATTAACCCCCTCATCATTGGCAAATCGTCGACCTTTCAGTGCCTTCTTTAAAAGACCAAACACATGAAAATCACATAAGAGGTACGGACCATAAGGAGGGGGTGGCAGAACTTGGCACTGCATTTTCGTTATTGCTGCCTGCACCAGTCTCGCAACACGTGGCCTAGCATTGCCCCGGAGGAAGATCACCCCATCACTGAGCTTACCAGGACGCTTGTTCTTCACAGCTTGACGCAAGTTCTGCAGTGTATTGGTGTATGCGATGGCATTAATACGGGTTTTGGGTTACATAAACTCCAAAACCAAAGGACCGTCGGAATCCAAGAAACACGTATCCTTCCCGGCCGAACTTTGCTACTTGAATTTTTTGGGCCGTGGTGACGATGGATGTTTCCACTGCATTGTGGATACCTTTCCGGAGGGTTCCCAATAATGGCACCAGGTCTCATCTACCGCGATTATCTTCTTCAAAAACGCTCCCCCTCACGACTGTAATTTTCCAGATGATCCAAACAGCAGCGAAATGCAGCCCTTTGTGCGCTTCCGTGAGCATTCGCGGTACCCACTGATAGCAGACCTTGCCATATCCCAGGCGTTTCACTACAGCACATGCGTAACCAACGACATGAAATGAGTAGATCGCTCATGAGCTGCTTTCAGCGCCACCAACGCGTCCCCATTTGAAAGCCTGTCGACCATTGCTTTGGTTGGCAAAAAATGGTCTTCATCGTATGTTTACGTTTGAAGTTTGCGTAGACAAACACAGTAAAACTCAATGCCGATTTCTTGTCCAGCTTTAAATTGTAGTAATAGATGTATTAAAAGTTCACCACTGATCTTTCACAGGTGTGTTTTTATCTTTCTGAGTCTTAAAATGTTTTTCTCATGCAAAAATCCTGGTCATCTTTTATATCATCGTAGTTGGTTGATACATAAAAGATGTCGATATTCAACTATGTTACCGTCGTTTCAGTGATAGCAGAATGATTGCTTATAGGTATTTATGAAATTATATATAGCATTAAAAAGCATCTAAATTTGGAAGAGGTCGCTTAAGAAATTTCAGACTACAAGCACGATGTTGGTGGGGGGGGGGGTGCCTTCGCAGCTGGCGACAAAGCGGATATATAGGAATGGCGCTTTGGCTGGCGATGTTGTTCTGCCAACCACAGTAATGGCGCCTACACTAACAATAGAGATTAGTTCCACTTTTCGCCGCCTTCAAATTGCCCCAAAGATGGCGGCCACATAAGCGATCTACTCATTTCATATCGTTGTGCGTAACCAATACTGACATTGTGATCCTTCGCAAGTGACCGTATGCTGATCTGCTTCTCCTCACGAATTAACTTATCCATGTCTGTCTTCAATTGATCGGTGATGACCACGTTTGCTTGGCCCGGACGTGGATTATCAGCCGTTTCCACACGGCCATCATGGAACATTTTGGCCCAACGCACCACAGTTGCTTTCGAGACACATGCTTCTCCATAAACGTTCAACATCCGAGCATGAATGTCAACTGGTGGAATGTCCTCAGCTATCAGAAACATTATAACCACTCGTTGGTCATTTTTGGATGGAAATTTAATAGGAGGGACCATTGTAACACAAACGAAATACGAGCATAAGCCAACGTAATTTCCTACACCAGTGCTTTTCAGAACAAGCAGACGATACATCAACAATCACCCGTTTGCCCCGTGTCTGCGCACTCACGTGCTCACGCACTACAGCCCGAATCACTTTCATTTGAACAGGCCATATATATAATTTTCTCTAATGTTTTTTATAATACAAATTTGTTCTCGATATCCATGGCTGATGCCTCACTGCTGTAACACGGAAATGTGGTCCTTTTATCCACCACAGCTATAAAATCATTCTTGTTTCTTTGTCTTGTTTTCATATTGAAAATTTTTTCGGGATCTCATCTCGATCCATTATCAGATAATTTGTTTATACTGCTATTTTCAATCTTTTAAACAAATGTTGTATTATGAGGGGTGGTCAAATAGTAAGGTTACAAAGCCTGCAGTGAAACGTGTACATTTTATTTCATACAACCAATACAGCCAATTGATAGTACATATACATTAGGTTATTTTTCGACATAGTCTCCATATCGGTTTAGGCACTTGTCGGTTCGTTTGAATATTCCCTCCTGATAAAAATCCTGTCCTTGCGTGTTCAGCCACGTTGTCGCGAAACGGCTAGGACTTCTCACCGAGGACGTCATCTTCCTTCACGACAAGCGCGACCTCATACAGCCCAGAAGATCAAACATGCTATTGAAGCAGTTTCGCTGGGACATAATCGAACATCCTACCTACAGCCCGGACCTCGCTCCAAGCGACTTTCACTTCTTTCCTCACTTGAAGGAACACCTAGGAGACCGACGATTCGCTTCAGACGAGGAGGTGAAACACTTCGCGACAATGTGGCTGAACGCGCAAGGACAGGATTTTTACCAGGATGGAATATTCAAACTCATCCCACGAACTGACAAGTGCCTAAACCGAAATGGATACTATATCGAAAAATAAGCAAATGTATGTACTATCAGTTGGCTGTACTGGTTATATGGAATAAAATGTACACGTTTTACTGCAGGCTTTATAACCTTACTTTTTTGATCACCTCTCCTACTCTGCATCCATAAAATATATTCTTAACAATTCATTTTTAAACAATTTTCAAGACAAACAAAATTAATAAAAGTTCAAATTACGGTCAGTTGAATAAGTACTAATCAATAATCTTCGAGGGTGTTTTGAAAAGTTTTGCCTCCCTTGGTTGTAACGTTTTTATTTCATAACCGATTTTCAAAATTTGTTTTATAGCGTATACTTACATTTGTTCTCTATGTATGCACTATTCAGTTTTCGACATAGTCCCCAGTCTTTTCCACATACTTGCGCCTACGTGTGACTAATCGGGCGAACCCGTCGGAGAAGAATGGGGCGTGCACTAGCTGTTCGCCGTTTTTCGCGTATAGAGGGCGAAGCATCGGCTTGATGTACGGAGATTCCAGCGGTACAGATGTTATCTATGTTTTAATGGCTAGTTCATTTTGTTTTTAAAACATGCCCGTAAATTGTTGCGTCCCCCAGTGCCATTCCAACTCAAAAAGGATAAGGGGTTTTTAAAATTCCATATCTTTCCTTGGGATATTGAGAGGAAAAAGGAGTGAATTAAAAAAATTAGAACAGGAAAGCCTGTGAGTCCGATTGCCCGGATCTGCAGGCAACATTTTTCCGACTTCGAGTATGATGTAACAAGCATGGGTAAGTTATTGAGTGGCTAATATATTTAAATAAATAGATTAATATAACTACTTAATATTTCTGTAAGACGTAGCAGACATTTGTAACGAAACGAAAGCCATGGCCAAGAAAAAAGCTGGGTAAGATTCCTGTTGCGTTCTCGGCTGACATCATGGATATGAATTAGAAACTGGGTCGCTCACGCCTATGGGAGGAATCCGTAACCAAAATTGCCTGGCAGCCAGGCATTAAAATCGATAAATTCGGGGACGGATCTCATCCATCGTTCTCAATACAAAACAGTTTTGTATCGAGAACGATGATCTCAGCTGATCTCAGAAGCATAAAGAATTTATTTTATATTGATATTATTTAGTATACAGAGCTTACCTTTTCTAATAAATTAAAAAACAAATCATTTTATTCTACACTACTGTTTATAAAAATCGCAACACCCTGATGGAATGGTCTAATCCATATGCAATTTGCAATATTTGCATACAATGGGTCAGAGTATAAATGATTAGATTTTCAGAGTAATTGCTTGAAAGAACACCATGCCTCGACGACGACGAAGGGTACCATATCAACAGCTGACAGACTTTGAAAGAGGACGCATAATTGGTCTGCGTGAAGCGGGATGGTCGTATCATGACATTGCTGCTCGTGTAGAACGTAATGCAACGACAATTATGCGTGCATGGAGGCAGTGGAGCGAAGAGAGAACAGGGCACACCGAAGACCAGGCTCAGGAAGACCCAGCACGACGACACCGCGATCGCATGTGTGTAGCAGATCGTACAGCCACTTCCACAGTGTTAGCACAACAGTGGGGTGCTACAGTAGGCAGGACAATGTCTGCTAGCACTGTACGACGCCGTTTGATTTCCAGAGGATTGATGGCACGAGTACCATTGTTGCGGATTCCTTTGACTCAAAACCACCGGCGCCTCAGGTTGCAATGGGCCCATCAACACCAACAGTGGCAAGCTGAATGGCAACAAGTTGTGTTTTCGGATGAGTCAAGGTTTAACATGCAGCACCATGACGGTAGGATACGAGTCAGAAGACATCGTGGCGAGCGCGACCTTCCAGAATGCATCCTGCAGCGTCATTCAGGACAAACGCCAGGGGTGATGGTGTGGGGTGCAATCAGTTACCATGGCCGTTCCCGTCTGATCAGAATCCATGGCAATCTGAACAGTGACCGGTACATCAGGGAAGTTGTGCAACCCGAGGTCATCCCCTTCCTGCAGAACCTTCCAGGCGCTGTATTCCAACAGGACAATGCCCGACCGCATGTGGCCAGTAATGTCCTCGCCTTTTTCCAAGCACATCAGACGCCCTTGTTCCCCTGGCCTGCTCGTTCAGCAGACATGTGCCCAATCGAACATGTGTGGGACAGGGTTGCTCATCGATTGGCTCGTCAGACTCCTGCAGCAGCAACTGTGGATGAACTGTATACCCGTGTAGACAGAGCATGGCAGGACATTCCCCAGGCCCTTATTCAGAGCTTGTTTGACTCAATGCCACGACGTTTAGAGGCTGTAATTGCATCCCACGGTGGTTTCACCCGATACTAATGTGACAATAAAACGCATTGTATTGACCTGAAAATCTAATGGTTTCTTTTCTGACCCATGATATGCAAATGCTCCAAATTTAATGCAGATTGGGCTATTCCATCAGGGTGTTGCGATTTTTATAAACAGTAGTGTATAATTTTTTAATAATTAGTTGGAATAATGTGGAGTAAAACGAGCTGAAAATTATTTCAAATGTTTATTTTCATTTCATTTTGTTCTTACTGTAAAATTATGTGAATCAAAGTAGAAATTTGAAAATAATATCCTGATCATTGAAATGATTTGAGAATTATATACATTATTTTTTATCCTTTATAATATTTTTAAAATCATTTTTAGAGTTGTATGGTTGAAAAATTAAAAGGCAAGTTCGACTCAATTTTGAAATTACATTTTTAATGGAAACATTACTGTTTTACCTGTTTATTTATGGGCACAACAGTAATGTTTCTACTAAAAATGTAATTTCAAAAATGAGCCGAACTTGCCTTTTAATTTTTCAACCATACAACTCAAAAATGATTTTTTTTAAAATATATTATAATGGATAAAAGATAATGCAAATAATTCTCAAATCATTTCAATGATAAGGATTTTATTTTCAAATTTCTATTTTGATTTATATAATTTTACAGTAAGAACAAAATGAGTCAAACTTGCCTTTTAATTTTTCAACCATACAACTCAACAATGATTTTTTTTAAAATATGTTATAATGGATAAAAAATAATGTAAATAATTCCCAAATCATTTCAATGGTTTATTTATGGTAAATGTTACATAAAATCAACTGATAATATCTCTGCAGTTTACATATTTCTAATGTTATTATATGATTAATAAATTGAAATTTTAAAACAATTTTTATATATAATTGTGTTAATATACTTAAAATTATTTTTAACTCCAAAGGTGATAATATTTTTATTAAAAACCAGTCATAATTAATTTTAAAAATTTAATGTTTAGATCATTATGAGTTAATTGAAAAATTAAAAACTTGATTTTAAAAATAATTTCTCACCTGTAATTTACAATTTTACATGAATTTGGTTATGTATTATAAAATGTATATATGAAATTAATTTTAAGAGATAATTTGAAGAATTAAATGATCCACAGCAATTGTTTTCAATGTTTATTCTTTTCGATACAGCGATAGACCGATCTGTGGAAAAAAAATTTTCGCATACCGTACCATGGATATTAATTAGAAACTAATTAACATCCATAACCCATCATTTTATGAATTATACAAAGCCAACAGATAAAAGTTCCGAAGTATTCCATGCAAATCAAATCATGGCTCGGATTTTTTACAAAAATAATTTGCATGGCTGTCATTGTAAAAACATTAAATGTTAAAACTTTCACTGAATATACACACAGTACCGTACTTCTCTTTTTTTATCTCGTTTTGTATTGAGATCGATGCACAGTGCGGCCGATTGCCAAACAGCTGGCCAAAACTCGAAAAATAAAAGTGTCTAGAGGGATGCTATAAGAATTAAAAATGGTTAAGAGTAACGTCCTATATCCCAAATTCTTTCTTTATTTTCAGTTGGAGTTTGGACTTTCTTCAAGCGCACTATTGGTGTAGTTATTCGGCAAAACCTTTAAACGTGTGAAAGCGCGTGCAGCAAAGAAAATCTAATAAAACCAAATGGAATGTACGTTTGAAGGTTAGTAAAATACGTAAAAAATTTTGTAAATGTCATTTCTTTGACAGAAAATTTTTAGCAGCACAATAATAAGGGTACTTTTTTCGTTTTTTTCCAATAAAATTTGAGTTTTCAAATCAAATGACAATAAAACGCTGTCGAATGCTGTCTTCTAACCTTTTGGAGGTTACTTGGAAAAGTATTAACTATCGATTAAGCCAAAATTCAGCTGCCACCTCCTGCCACTTGAATTGTTATGGGGTTTTTTTCTAAGGATGCTTTGCCCAAACCTCCCAGTCAAAAATTTAATCTTATTGAAATTTCCGTACTTCATGATGCAATAAAAATCTGAAAAAATTCAGCAACATTTGGCATGCCTTAAACAACAATTATCAATAATAATGTTGCCCAAAAGTTATTAATATTGTTTAAATCGCTTGGGGTTTAAAACGCCCTGGGTGACGCCATCTTGTATTTGCCATTTCGAATTTTATAATTCTGACAAAAAATTCGTAATCAGCGACCCCAAAACCCTCAAAAACGATATGTAACTTGATTATGATAAATAATACATGATATTATACCCCAGGGGGTGGTCGATTAGGGGTGAAGGGGGTGAATTTCCGTACATTTGACATAAAATTTGTAATCAGCGACCCCAAAAACCCCTAAGATTCCATTTTGGAGTGAATTACTTGAATTTTCGAATTTTGACCAGCTTTTTGGCAATCGGCCGCACTGTGCGATGGTAGGAAACGACGATCTGAACAGTAGGAAATTTCCGCCAAAAATACACGCGCAACGTTACAGATTTTTATCCATATGTTACATTATACTAAAATAAAAAGATAAGTTTCCTGTTATATGTTATTTCAAGTACAAGGTGATTATAATTAAAGTCCCTTTGTAAAAATGCTATAAAAAAACAACCATGAGTCCGAATGACTTCAAATTTGGACTGAGCATTCTTGAAGAAGGGGCATTTGATATGGGATAAGAAAAAAATAGTTCCAAAATTTATCACTAGATGGCGCTGTAAGCGGCATAACGGAAGCGGATTCAGCTACAAGTGACATTTTGAATTGAAATACGACGGCTTTGGCATGAGTTGTTTATGGCATGATGTTTTTACATTAAAGTTGGTCAAGGAATGCAATTGACACTAAAACAAGTTAAACATGATTTTTTTTTATTATACAGTACAGTATTAGCAAAAAATCAACTGTACCGGTCAATGAACATGATTGCTTCGGGTTTGATGATGGAAAACATGACTTTCAAGTCATTTAACAGTTGTGGCACTGTTAGTGCAAAGCCCATCCACCACGGCAAGGTCGTACCAAATCGGATGGGAAAAATCGGTTTTTAATTGTCCTTGGGCCAAAAACCGCATAAAAAGCAACAATGGAAACGCCTATTAATTATCTCGGGACTTGCGCAAGACATGTTCAATATGCTGTCCACCATTTTCCTCCACAAGTTTTAACCGATAAACAGCATGTTCCACAACAGACTGGAGTGTCTCCGGGGTCACGTTGTGAACGTGGTGCGTAATCCGAGCCTTCAATTCCGCTAAATTTGCAACTGGGCCACTGAACACATGATTTTTAAGGTAACCCCAGAGCCAGAAGTCACAAGGATTGAGGTCCGGTGATCTTGCAGGCCAGGCTCTCGGAAAATGACGGCTGATAATTCTATCATCTCCGAAATGTGTCTTCAGCAGTTGCTTCACTGGCTTTGCAATGTGCGGAGGAGCGCCATCTTGCATGAAAATTATTCTATCCACGCATGCATGCTGTTGAAGTGTTGGAATTACCTGGTTGCGTAAAAGACACGCATACCGTTGACCATTGACTGTACAGGTAACGGGACCCGCAGGACCCACTTCCTCGAAAAAAAATGGCCCTATAATCAATGATGCTGTCATCCCGCACCACACAGTTACCTTTGCAGAATGAAGCGGTATTGAAACACATGCGAAAGGATTTTCCGTTGCCCATATCCTGCAATTTTGTGTATTGACAACGCCGTGGAGATAAAAATGGGCTTCGTCTGTCCACAAGATGTTCCATGGCCATTCATTGTCCACTTCCATGCGAGCTAGAAATTCTAAAGCAAACGTGTGTCTAATTGGCAGGTCAGCAGGAAGTAACTCCTGAACATGGGTAATTTTATAGGGATAACAATGCAGGATATTGCGTAAAATTTTATTGACCGTGCTCACAGGCATGTCTAAAGTTCGGGCAATTCCCCGTGCACTGCACGTTTGCACACCACTGTTCGACCCTTCCTCTAATGCTTCAGCCACATCTTCTACTGACGTCAAAGCAACTGCTTTCCTCCCTCTGCCAGATTTCACTGCAAAAGAACCTGTCGCTTCGAATATTTTAATCATACACCTCAGAGCCTTTGCAGACATCGGACCACATCCTTTTTTCATTCCCTTTAATACCCGAAATTTCTTTAAAGCTGCTATGGCAGAGTCGCCATTCTTGTAAAAGAGCTTCACAAGCAGAGCGCGATCCTTCATTGACAGACCCATGGCAAGCTGCTGAGATACAAATATGACGAGAACGCCATGAGGCCTGCGTTTTTATAACACATGCAATGTCTCATGCGCATGCGTATCTTTCAATTTGCATAGTACAAATCCTCCTAGGCATAATATGCCGCTTACAGCGCCATCTAGTGATAAATTTTGGAACTATTTTTTTTCTTATCCATATCAAATGCCCCTTCTTCAAGAATGCTCAGTCCAAATTTGAAGTCATTCGGACTCATGGTTGTTTTTTTATAGCATTTTTACAAAGGGACTTTAATTATAATCACCTTGTACATTTATTCAATATTTTCGTAGTCCTTCCCTCGTTAGCAATTTGAGACAGATGAATTTCTTGATACTCCTCTCGTTAGCCAAGCCTATGAAATACAGCTGCTGAAAGAATTCTCCCCATTCTTATCGTGTACTACTGCCTGGACCCCGGACTTCCGGTTATCTTTTTGGTTACGCATCTTCAACGTGCAGCCCATAGGCGTGAGCAATGATTTGAACTATTAAAACTACTGGATCATCCGCGCTGTGACTGGATGACGCGACAGGCGAGTAACACAATCGATAAGCACTAGACAGAGATAAGCGATCAACTGTAGGGAGTAGTAGAGAGTGGAGCATGTTACTCAACGTAAGGATACGGACGCTTGTTACCCAGTATTTCGGTTTTTATTGTACATTTTGTAAACATTCAAATAATTTTTTTTTACAGGAAACCTGTTGCACAAAGTAATGTCAAGATATTTCTTTCACCTGTATTATTTTCTTAATAATAAGGTACTAAGACCATGGCAGGTTGACGTCGTAAATCGTAACAGCACGTGTTTTTTTTTTCATCTTTAAATCTGTCATTTAACAAATAAAAATGTCACTTGGCCATATTTTCCTTCAGCTAGAATTAGTAACGGATATTTTGTAAATATTTTAATAAATTTTAAAATGGCATTTAATAAATTTGGTATATCTTTGAAATTAGATGCAGTCAAGCGTATGTTCGTGAGATGAAAATTTTTTTTCGAGCATCAGTGATTATTGGTCCAGAACATACATATAGAGAATGATCCCGTTAATGATCCCTGTGGACTGTATCATGTATTGTGATATTGCAACATTGTAGAAATTTTAATGACAGCCGACGCGTTTCCGTAATAACACTTATCACGGGCACAAAATAACTACAGAGGAAAAAAACAACAATACTATAGAATATATAGCCAAAAAAAGAGGCATATACACCAATCAGTGTTTTAATACCTAAAATCCGATTGGTTGACATGCCCCTTCTTTAGCTATATATTCGGTAGTCTTGTCGTTTTCACCTCTGTAGTTATTTTGTGGCTATGATGATGGCGATATTACCGAAATGCGTCGGCTGTTATTAAATTTCCTGCCACATTGCAATAATTGGATTATGTTTTAATTAGTACCTTGCAATATTCACCATTTTGCAGATATGTAAAAACGTTAATGTTATAACAATAAACACAGTTTTTTGTACCAATGATTATTTACTTTTCATTGTTTTTACCTCTATTCTACATTCTCTATTTTTCATTAAACATTACACTTTTACTTAATTTCACATGTTTATTTGTTTGGGTCAAATACTGCAATCAATTTTTCACCCACTTCCCGTTGTTCAAACGACTCCAAATTTGGCACTCTGGTTCATTTTCGGTGACACTACAATTCAGTATAAAAATATTCAAATTAGAATTCTTAAACAGGATTAAAAGTGATTTTTGTTTAATTAAAATCCCAGGCAATGGTCACTTCTTTCACTACCTTGTATCAATAGGAGTAGTATTTACTATTTTAGCTGGAATTTTTCATTGATTCCCGTTATGTTTAGGTGTCACAATAAATAAAAAAATATTAAAAAATCAATTCTTAATAATTTATTACCTTACATAAGCTTACAAGTAAACTTCTTAATCTACAATAACTGCTGAAAATGACTACCACCAGCTAGGATGCATATATCCAGTCTACTCCTCATTGCCTGTCGAACTCTTTCATGTTCAGATCTCCACGGCTTTATTGGTTTTGTAGGTATGTAAAAGCATGTTTTTTTTTTTAAAAAAAATAAAGACTAAAAAGAATAAAATAAAAAAATATTAAAAATTTTTTTTAAGTATTTTAAGCACACGTTTAAAACGTGCATGAAAAGAGTCGAAAATAATTTTTGGTGTCGCATTTAAATCGGAATTCATAAAATTAAAAAAAAAAAGGTAAAGTTTATTCTATTGTGTAATATTTTCAATTTAAAATTTACATTAAACGCGCACCAAACCTTTAGCTTTTTTTAATTTTATGAATTTCTATTTAAATGAGAGGCACCAAAAATTATCTTTTACTTTTTATATCCACTTTTTAAAGTAAAAGTATGTGCTTAAAACTTCTTTTTATAATTTTAATCCAATGAATTTATGACTTTGCAAGATGCTTTCTTCGTCAGTAGGCCTGACTAAATTGATTAAATGCATTGGAGTTAAATTAACAGGCGTTTGTCATTAATAAATCCATCGTAACTACTGTTTTGCTCAATGGCTTCAGTTGAATCTGTCCCTACAGTTGATCGATTGCTGGCCCTGGTTGCTTATCGATTACATGACCGCCGGCAGTTCTACTCGGGGAGGATCCAGTAGCCAGCAATAAATAAAGGGGGGTTCTTTTTTCCCATAATCGTGGACTTTTTATATATTAACTAATCAAACCTTCATAAAAAACTCTTATTTTCTTTTATTTCATTTCATAAGTGGTTAATAATATTTTAACAATGATACTTTTTGTGCATACATTTTTAATGATGATTTTGTTCAACTTACATAAATAATAACCACATATATTGTACATCATATTATATTTAAGGCAAATTATCGGCCTGAATAAAAATTTTCTCCTGTAATAAGGCATCTTCAACTGGCCGACTGTGTGCCACATATATGTGATATAATGTATACTTGGTTATTATTTGTGTAAAATAAATAATGATACATCGGTAATTTCTTAGATGATTTTATTCTTTTGAATAAAGAAAAATGATAATTCACGTGACATTTAAAAGTGATGTAAATCTCATTTTTCTAGGATGGAGATTGGCAAATAAACCAACAATTTTATTCACATCAAATTTCTTATCATAATGGATATGGATAGATTTTCTCAGATAAGTGTGGAGTCGTCGTATCCACTGAATGATCTTTCACATTCACATGAAGTTACTGGTAAAGAACAAACATATTCTAATAAAGAATGTAAATTAGGAAATAACATTTCATCACAGTTAGTTAAGGCTGATGAACAAAAAGTTGGTAATTTTTCAATTTCTACTGTTGACCATTTTTTTCCAACGTAAAAACTCTTGGCAAACAATTTCAGGAGAATCAATTACTAAATGGCTAAAAGTTTGGGCATCCTCTAGACTGAAAGTGATGTTTTAGTCAGTATTACAAACTTGGGGGACAAGTTTTAACAAAGACAATGACTGCCATGACTGGGATAGGTGAAAACTGAGTTGTTAGTTCTTATATAATGTGATCAAGAAATGGAACCATCAAACTTTTTAAATCGTAATCTTCGGTAGAAACAGAAGGTGCATTTGACCTATAAATCTGTCTTTTAGCAATGTGTGGTGCAGTTACATCAACATCAAGTTTCTCAGCCAATCGTGAAGCATGATCAAATATTTTTTTGAACCGATTCTCCACTGAACTACGCATTTCACAATAGAAATGCTTAATTCCATTAATTTCAGTATAAGCGCTTAAAATTTCGATTGTTCTACTTTGAAGCTTGTAAATGAGATAATGTTTGGTAAATTACAAGAAAAGTAATAATAAAATCAAAATTTGTAAGGCTAGGCAACAAGTTAGTTGCTTTTTGTTTGCTCTCTCTATCCCATTCTGATGCAAAATCATTAGAATATGTATCAGTATGTAGGCCAAAACCAATAACTCTAGGCATTTAATGATGTATGTTAAAGACAGATAAAAGTGGCTATACTCTGTTCAACAAAAGAAAAACTGGGCGTGTCTAATTAAATTTCCGATTTCAATTGTTAGACATTGTTGCTAAGTAAAATTAACAATCGCTAACAATTGAAATTAGAAACTTAACTGGACACGCTCACTTTTTCTTTCGTTGGACAGAGTATAAGTGCATTATGTCTGGATGACCATCTAGTCTTACAAAAATCAATAATATCATTTCTTTGTCCTAAGTGTGGTCTTCTTGTTGTGTGATATTGGCTAACAGTGCGAATTTCTTTGTGCTAGCATTTAAAAACATCACTGCACTTTTTGCAAGGAAGTATCCAATCCCTTCTTGGCCCACTTTGTGTTTAATAATTAAATATATTTATTTTAAAAACTGTACAAACTATTCTTCTTCATTTATATAATTTACTTCTTGATAATTTACTTAAGAACCCCCCCTGGATACGGCCCTGGTTTTAATAGTTCAAATCATTGGGCGTGAGCGATCCAGTTTCTAATTCATATCCATGGCTGACATCGATTAGCCCTATCGCGTTTATGCTCTGAATTTATTATTGTAACATATTTCATTAATATGTAAATGATTTATCATATCATCGAAATTATATTTTAAGAAATTTATGCGAGAAAAAAATCACGAAAATTCCGTGACGGTGTACGTTGAATAGCGATATATGGCCCCTCGTTAGCTGAAATTCATCACGGAACTTTCGTGATTTTTTTCCTACATAAGTTTCTTAAAATATAATTTCGATAATGTGATAAATCGTTTACATATTAATTAGATATGTTATAATAATAAATTCAGAGCGTAAACGCGAATTGGGTTGCTCGCTGGATTTTTACCCAGCTTTTTTCTCGGCCATGGCTTTCGTTTCGTTACAAATGTCTGCTACGTCTTACAGAAATATCAAGCAGTTATATTAATCTATTTATTTATATATATCTAGCCACTAAATACCTTACCCATGCTTGTTACCTCATAATCGGAGTCGGAAAAACGTCAGCTGCGACCCGGGCAATCGGACTCACAGGCTTTCCTGTTCTGATTTTTATACTCCACTCCATTTTCCTCTCAATATCCCGAGTAAAGATATGGAATTTTAAAACCTCCTTATCCTTTTTTGAGTTAATCCCGTAACCTCTTAGTTCAGCAACCGTTTCGTTTGTTAGACTGTCTTCATCCATGTTGTCGTCACACACAAAAAAAAACGCAAAGAATATCGTCAAGAACTCCATTAAACAAACGCCATTGATAAACTGCGGGAAACTCGATACATCAAGCTGACGCTAGCGCCATCAATGAGAACAAAAAGCATATGCACGCCCCATTCCGAGGTTGTTGTCGACACCAGTTGTGTTCTTTAGTTAAATTCAGTATTTTATAAATACTGTTTTATAAATATTGTATTGTATAAATACTCCTGGTCTATGATATTATACATTCCAAACTAGACTGTCCTAAACTGCTCGAGTGTCTTCCCATCCGTGTACCCACTCATAGAACGAGGTCTCCCTTTCTCTTCCACCTTGAAAACACTTCCAACAGTAGTAACTTTATGTACAACTCCCCCCTTAAAAGGCTTCTACGTCAAGCCAATGTTTTTCTTGCCAATTTTGATGTTTTCCATAATAGTAGAACAAAGTTGAAAACATTGTCCTTATAATCTTATATTCATATATTACTTATTTTTTATATAGATATTATTCTTATGTTACCTAATACTGTACAATGATTTTTTGTAAATGGTTTTCCCGTTGAAATAAAATAAAATAAAATAAAATAAAATAAAATTGCCTTTTTAAAGTTTTTTTGCCTAATTTTATTCTCTTGTGGTATAGTTTTCTTAAGAATTTATATGGTCAGCTAATCTGTCATTTATATCATTTATAATTTATTCTTTCTTGTCTCTTATTGTCTCTACTCATACTTATATATCCGTTTACAAGCTTTTCAAGGCATTTTATGTACAACTTCATTTTCATTCCATTTTCTTTCTTTCTTGCTTTTTGTATCTTAATAAGGTGTGTCTCAAAAATTACTTCAAACATGAGTGAAAGGACTCACGAAAGCTTACATTTTTAAAAAAAAAATGTGTTTGTGGGAATCATCTTTTATCTACTTTAACAAAAGTTAATGTATATATTTGTGTGTGTGTGTGTGTGTGTGTGTGTGTGTGTGTATGTGCGCGCGTGTGTGCATGTATGTGTGTGTGTGTGTGTGTGTGTGTATGTGTTCCCAAAATCGTGTTCCAAGTTGCGCTAGGCTGTCGCAGAGGCCGACTTCCTAATTCCTGGTTATGAATTTGTAAAATGTTATTTGAACATAATTGATATATAATTTATGCTTTTAATTGATTCTCTGAGTCTTGTTGTTATAGCTCTCAATTAAAAGGGTGCTTGAGCAATATGTGCTGAATTCTTAAGCCTGGTAAATTATGTATTCAGTAACGCTATATGTATTAATGATGTTAGTTAATCATTTAGTGCATGTGACTAACTGAAGTTGGGTTAATCAACGTGGCATATATAACGAATTTTGGCTCCTTAATATCGTCTTACTCAACTTGAATAAGCTTCATCCAGAATGATTGTATTGAACAAATGTACCTTTTGATGGTAATTTGTATTCAGGCACACTGGCTTTGGGTGGATCTTGTTAGAGGTTATTAAAGGTGTCCTGAGTTAAATTCGTATTGTGTGCTTCACTGATACAGTCATTGTTTTGCAAGTAAGCCAGCTAAGAGATTGGATCTCTTGTAAATTGGCAAACAGTTATTAGTGTTGTAGATTACTGTGCTCCTCCTAATAAAGGACACATGACACCTTCCAATGTGTGATTACTAGCATTATAATGTGGTTAATGTCGACTACTCATGGGACTTTCCCACTCGTAGAATAATATGTATTCTTATGTGTAAAATAGTATGAAATTAAGTAGGTTCTTGAAAGGATGAGTAATGTCTCATGATATGTCAAAGAGGGGAATAAAGTCAAACTATAATGATCAGCTACCCTTATTGTCGGCCTGGGATATATACTAATTTTGCTTAGTGTACTAAGCTTGATTCTGAATAGTAATCAATTTGTTCATATCATATTGTATAGCAGACAAAGAAATACCGCAAATGGTGGTATTGTGTGTCGGGTAATGTGGAATATTTTTAATGGAGTTTCCTTGCGAACTCATTTAAGTTTTAATTTTATTACCTGTTTCTGTATAGTTCAAGCCTCTGTATGGTGTGTAATCGAAATTTTTAAAACTTAAGTAAACCATCTTATTTGCCCTTTCATCTGGCATTATTTATTTTGACATCCTTATACGAACCCTCGATTCCTGGGACCTTTCTTGTTGGGGAGGTGACTGTTGTAAAAATGACTCCTTTGATCGCGTAAGATCAGAGAGATACACGGCAGATTGTATTTTTTATTAGTAGAGAGTACTTGGGCTTTCCGGTCTGTCTCTGTTCCTACTTTTCTGTTTTGATATTAGTGATATTTAATAGTGCACTGACCGTGAATAGTGAAATTTATCGCTGGCTTGCCGTTAAGTGTATCTGAGAGATACAACGCGACTATATACGTAAGTACTTTTGACTAACTCAGATGTATTTATCTTTGTAGTATATTTGTACATTGCTTTTTTTCTGTATAGCTTACTATGCTTGTTTTTGTTCAATATTAATTTCCTCCTTTGTTACAGGAATAGGATGTCTTCGCAAGAGATGTATTGCTTGAATGATGTGGAGGATTTGGAGAGAATTCGCTGAATTTTACTTGAAGAAGAAAACACTGACGAAAACCGAGGATCTTGGTGTCGAAGACAGGCCAAGATCTTCCACAAACAATGCAGGCCAAGCCCTGTTTTCTGGTTTGCAAGAAGAGGGTTATGACAGAGATGCATCAGATGAAATTGAAGAGCGAGACGAAAACTCAGACACGGAACAAACTGACACTGATTCAGGTTCTGAAGGAGAAGAAGAGGATGATACATTCATCTGTAAACGAAAACAGGGGAGGAATGTAATTGAATCATTTTCTTGATAAAAGACACCTTTTAGCAACCTTAGAAGAACAGCGAAACGCAATCTGGTCAGGCAGCTCCCAGATGTGATAGAAAAAGAAAGAAACATAAAAGAAATTGCAGACACTTGGGCATGCCTTTTTGATGATATCATGGTAGATTTGATTGCATGATATACAAATAAATATATAGAGACAATTCGTGATAACTACTCGCGCCCTAGGGATACGCTGCCTACTGATAAAATAGAAATAAAAGCCTTCATTGGGCTTTTGTATATAGCTGGAGTGTACAAAGCAGGAAGGGTGAATCTGGATGAGTTGTGGGACGTCGAAGGATTTGGTATAGAAATATTCCGTTTGACAATGAGCCTGAATAGATTTCGATTCCTACTTCGCACTCTAAGATTCGACAATAGAGACACTAGACAAGTGGACCGTCTAGCACCAATTTCGAGACTTATTTGTGCATTTTGTAAACAACTGTCAAGCAAGTTATTGTGTTGGTGAAGGCGTGACCATCGATAAAAAATTGGAAGTTTTTAGAGGAAGATGTCCCTTTCTTCAGTACATCCCATTTAAGCCTGCAAAGTATGGGATAAAAATATTTGCTGTAGTCGATTCAAAAATGTATTACACATACAATCTGGAAATTTATGCCGGAACACAACCACAAGGGCCTTACCATGTGAATAACAAAGTTAAAGACGTAATAGAAAAGTTGATATCCTGTATTCGAAACTCAGGTCGAAATGTCACTGCAGACAAATGGTTCAGTGAGGTAACTCTCCTTCATAATTTTTTATCGCAAAAATACCACTTGTATTTGAAAAAAAAAACAAATGGCAAATCCCTAAGGAAATGAAGGAAGTAAAAAACAGAACCTTTATCAAGCATATTTGCTTTCAGAAAAGAAGGTACATTAGTTTCATATGTTCCTCAAAATAAGAACAAAAAGAAAAATGTCCTTTTGATGTCCAGCTTGCACCTTGAGGCTACTATCGATGAAAGTACTGGAGATAAAAAAAAACAGATGATTACCGACATAAAACAGGAGTTAATATGGTAGACAAGATGTGCTCGTCTTATAATGTTCAGAGGGGAACCAGAAGGTGGCCAATGGTTATCTTTTTTTCATTACTCTATATGGCGGGAATTAATGCCCAAGTATTTACTTGGGCAATGGAAACAACTCTCCAACACGAAGATAGTTTATTCGACAACTGGGAAGGGAACTGATTGAAGCTCAACTAATAAGAAGATCACACCTTCAAAACTTACCAAGAATGATTTCTGGAAGAATTCACGAACTACTAACAAAAAAATCAACAATCTGAAATCTCTAGTGGTAGCTCTTCGAGAAATGCAGATAGGAAAAGAAAGCGTTATATACCCTGCTGGGAAACAAAAAAAACTAGGCTGACACAATACACCTGCCAAGACTGCAGCCAACATTTGTGCCTACAGCACTGTGCGTTTGTTTGAATGGCTGTAATTCCACAGGTGCCAATGAAAGCAACGAGGAGCCATGAAAAACATAAATTAATACTAGTTTTTTTCAATGCTAATGCCAATTTCAATCTTCATTTTCCTACTTCATTTTAACTTACAAGGGAATCCCTCGAACATGTATGTCACAGATTTCCACCAAATTGAAATATGTTACTCATCTGAAGCTACTATGGATACTTGCAAAATAAGAGAGTGTGAAATTGCGTTTCTTTTAAAATAAACCGCGAAAACGAAAAAATTTCAGCATACATAGCCATACAAGGACTCCATTTTAAAGCGGCCAGGCTATGTGGGGTTCGCTTGTTAGTTCTATTTTCACTATTTAGTATTTAATTTATATTTTTATTCATAGTTGTAAAATAAAAACATTTTTATTTATTATTTTAAATAAAATCACTTCAAAACATAGTTGATGTCATTTAAATCAGTTCCAAAGATTATTCTGAGCATTTCCAAAGCATTTAATGAAAACTACAATACGTGTATCTTACAGATACAGTACGCCCACTGGTGTGAGTCTGAGGGGTGCGACTCAAGGAGTGTTAAACAGGGTGTAGTATTTTTTTAATAAAAAGTATGGATACGCAATGAATGAAATTGGAAATATTTTGGTCTGTGAGTAAACATATTAATATTTTTTTAACCAAGAAATTAAAAGAAGTTTGAAACGTAATAAGAATCACTGAGAACGGAAATTCGAATCATTGAAGGATAAAAAGATGAAAATCGGGTCAGAAAAAAACTGATGCCATTGAAATTCGAGTGAACGGAATTTTGGCCACTGTCGAAAACATGACGACCAAAACCGATCTTCTTGCGTTGAGTAAACGGGCAAACAACGTCCCTCATTAATCTCACTTAAGTTGGAATTCCCACAGACACTGAAAATAGTTTCGAAAATTTTTAGACTTAGAGCAGAATTAGGAAATGCAAAAACTCGCCACATTAAAAATCAACGAATATGATTTCTCGAACATGGAAACAAACACAAAATCAAATTCCAACCACGACGTAATTTCAAATCATTGAATTTGTGTCAAATTAAGAAAATTTGGGGAATTTAAGTAAACAAATTTGGGGATTGTAAAATAAAAAAAAAATTCGTCAAACAACGAGGAAGCCACATATACTTTAAGGAGAAGTAACACAGTATCTTGTGCAAAGTAAAAACATTTAACTATGACATTAACAACTAAAACCAACATGAAATTTATTTATTTATTTATTTATTTATTTATTTATTTATTTATTTAATATACAGGGTGGTTATAATTAAAATGACACCATTTAGACCCTTCTAGCGGCCGTTCTGGTAATCAGATTTTGACGAAACTTGAGATATGTTATACAGATCATGGGGAAGAGAATTTTGCAATAAAAAAAAATTAGTTCACATTTTGATCGCTACGTCAAAATATGGCACATGAATAATAACAAAAACAAGCTAGAAGCATAGAAATTTATAAAATCAGAGCACTTGTTCAATGTGCATTCCATTTGTGTCAATGACATGTTCAAAGCGCATTATTGCATGTTCCACAGTAGAGTGAAGAGTTTCCTGAGGAATCGCAATGATATGGCGTGTTATGCTTGCTTTCAATTCAGGGACAGTCCGTATTCTTCCTCCATAGACATTGTCTTTCAAATATCCCCACAACCAGAAGTCACAAGGATTTAAGTCCGGTGAACGAGGAGGCCATGCAGTTGGAAAGGTTCTCAAAATCACCCGATCATCTCCAAAATGAGCATGAAGCAGTTCCTTCACTTGTCGTGCAATGCGGGGTGTTGCACCATCTTGCATAAAGTCAGTAGGGTCTAAACATTGTCTTTCTTGGCTGTAAAGCAGGACTGACTTTCTGCTGCAGAAGTTCGCAGTAACGAGCACCAGTGATTGAACATATTTTAGTGCCTTGAAGAGTGTTCTCTTCAAAGAAAAAAGGGCCAAGAATGAAATGTAAAGTGAATCCGCACCATACAGTTACGTAATCAGAGTGCAAAAGCTTTTCATGCACAACCATCGGCTTTTCAGTACCCCAGATGCGATAGTTTTGAGCATTCACTGCTCCGTCTAGTGTGAAATACGCTTCATCTGACCACAAAATGTTCCATGGCCATGCATTATCGACGGCTATTCTAGCCAGCAACTGGCAAGCACTATCAGTGCGTTTTTCCGGACTTTCATGAAGTAACTTTTGAACCGCCTGGATCTTGTACGGATACCACTTTAAAATGGAACGCAAAGCTTTTTGTACCGTAGACCACGGAATAGACAAATCACGTGATATGGCTCGAGCACTTGCTGAAGAATATTGGGAACTTGAAGCATTCTCCACTACAGCAGTAGCAACGTCTTCCACAGTCTCATTTGCAATTCGTTTCGTCCTCTCCCTGGCAGCACACCCAACTTACCAGTTTCTTCAAATTTCTTAATCATCTTTTTTAAACCATTAATGGACATAGGCTCATTTCGCAGGTTTTTCAAACGTCGATATTCTCTTAGTGCAGCAGAAGCATTATTGCAGTTCTGGTAAAACAACTTCACCAATAAAGCTCAATCCTTTTTAGCTAAAGCCATTGTGAAGAATGACTTTACATTTAATTTCATTGTCGTTTTAAAGCTTTTCTAATTTTACATCTCATTTGCATAACGTCTCTGATTGAGTAAAAATTCTCAGATAGTATCTTACAGGACCAGCGGTCAAAATGTGAACTAATTTTTTTTATTGCAAAATTCTCTTCCCCATGGTCTGTATAACATACACCATATTAACATTAATGACCGGACACTTTTGATTTTAGACGTTCTGTCGAATATCTAGAAAAATACTTGACGAATTATCCTGAAATTTCAGGAGTGTAAAAAGGATGTTACACCTCATATATTTCATCGAAGGTTTTCTCCCGAAGACAAATAGGGGACCAGCAAAGAAGTGAACCAAAAAA